>QLPN01021827.1:21835-43548 GCA_003314395.1 Albatrellus ellisii
AAAAAAAAAAAGAAGGGCTTACCAACTAGAGTGTATGTTGTCCATTGAGAGTGAACGTCTGGACTGACAAATCAGAAGAAGGACCTAAGATGTTGTCGGCGCAGTTGCGGAAGTAGGAGAGAAGAAGTGGACAGAGGAGGAGCTGCCGTAACCCCTTGTCATTGGAAACAATAGTCATTGACATGGACACAAGTCAGTCCAGAGGCGCAAGTTATTGCAAGTGTTCAGAGGTGTAGGATAGTCTTGAATAGTGGCGATGGCTGATAGCTGCATTGTTGCCACGCGCCTACTTCAGCCTTGACGGAAGGCGCAATTGCACAGCGCTGGTGAGACCAAGGTCAGTTTCATTACTCCGTAGTTTCAACGGTCGGAATGTTCTTGTGCAGTTCGTGGTGGAAAGCCGCGGTCCGACAGCGGCGCCGAACATGTTGGTATGCCCGGCTGAACAATATCGACTCCACGCGAATATTCAGCGAGGTTCTTCGGGGCAGTTCACCAGCGCGCGGGGCAAGAAAGGGTCTCACCGCATGCCCCCGAGTGTGCCGTCATGAATCATGACCCATGCGGAGTTGCACTCCTCATGACCACGAGATCCATGGCCAGTTCAGGGGAACAATCTGATGGTAATATGCCGAAAAGCACCCGGAAACTAGTCCCCTTCACAGACCTTACCCAAAACGTCCAGCATCAAGCTGTGTGCGTGTCAAGGGTGAGGTGGCGCTATGCATATATGTCATGGCTGGCATCCGAAGTGCAAGCACATGCTTCCGCAGGCGACTGCAGGCAACAATTAACAGGACATGAACAGATTGAATCGCAACACCAGCCAGTAGTCAATACCCCGCAGCCACACCGTTCTTCCTTGAATCACTCGCAGCTAAAAAGCCATGTTGAGCAACCATGGAAAGTCCATGGAACGGCAGTGACATACCAAATACTTTCCCGTCCTTCCTTACAACGGCTTGAATGACTGCTGCAACTCGATTGATGTCTTCCACTGCAACATCATCCATGGTTCAGCCGACAGGAATGTAAATCATTTGATAACGATGCGGTGCACACCTTTAACAACATGACCTCGGCTTTCTAGATCCGCCAGCAACTCCCTTGGGTATATGTTGTCAGCCACAAGTTCTTGCGGATATAGCTGATTGTGCAAGCGTCCATATTCAATCGCTTGACTGACGTCGTAGCCCCAGTCAAGGTTCAATATCACTTGAAAGACAGCAGGAAATATCTGGGATCCGCCCGAGCCTCCGATCACCAGGTACGGAGTGCCATCAACGTGTTCAATAATTGTCGGCGTTGTTGACGACAGTGGTCGCTTGAAGGCCTCAGGATAGTTGTCTGAACATAGAAACATGCTCACGCCGGAGTAGTATACTGTAGATAGGACTCACAAGGCGACGGCCAAAGTCCAAAAGCGTTCGGTCGTCCCGGTGTCGAGAAGTCATCCATCTAATTGAAGTTGTCAGCTTGACCCGAACGGGCGGGCGAACGAGACGTACTTCATCGTTCAATATGACGCCGGTTATAGGATCCAGCACTTGAGACCCGAATACAAGATTGACTGTGGTCGTTAGCGCTACTGCCATACCATCTTTATCAAGCACAGACGTGTGGCTCTACAAGGTACGAACACTGAGTGCGAATATGAAACAGAGTAAATGTTTTTGACTCACCGTGCCGTGGTCATCAGGAACGTTAAAGATAGGATTGTAGTATTCAGCAGAATGAGTCCGGTCCTACGAGAGATGTGATACTTGAAGGTGGAAAAGAAATGAAGTCAGACTAACGTCTGTAAGGTTCTGCAACACCAGATTGCTGAAGGACTTCAGTGGTATAATATCAATTCGTTCTTTATCGTCATCAAAAGCCGGATCGCAGATCCTTGTGCTGAAAGGTCGTTTCAGACAGTGGCTTCCGTACGCGTGTCTCGCAAAAGGTTACATACCGAGCCGCAAAGCCAACTGTGAATGAGGTATTAGCTTAAAGCAGATCCTGGGTTGTTTCATCCCGTACATTTCATGGCTTCGATGTAGCGATGGACATTCAACCCTGTCCTTCCCTCGGAGGGCAGATCGTAATTCTCCATGAGGTTCAACATGTGTAACAGCACAGGACCAGAGGTGGGTGCACTCGACGTATAGATCTTTCGTCCACGAAATGAGCCTTCCAGTGCTCTTTCAACCTTCACGGTATAATTTGCCAAATCTTGGAGAGTCATGACACCACCCTCTGCCTGGATCTTGCGAATCATGGCGTTGGCAATTTCTCCGTGATAGAATGCATCAGCACCGTGAGCTGCAATAGCTGCCAACGTGCGAGAATAATTCGTGCGCCGAATTACTTGCCCCTTTTCTAAGAGAACTCCATTCGGAGCAAATATTGAGCTCCAGTCGCTGTTGTACAACATCAATGAGTGGAATGCATCCAACTGATTTATGTTATGTAATAGTTTCATTTAGCGAGGAGTCATGATAACCCTTGACGCGAGTCAGACTCACATGTATTCGACGTCCCAATTCTACGCCAACCTTCCACCCGGCTGCGAGATCTACACTTGGCTGCACCAGGCGCGACCAATTCAACTTTCCCCATCGTCGATGAGCTTCATCGAGCCCTCTAAGCTCACCCGGCACACCAACGGAGAGACCTCCAAATCGAGATAGTACGGGGTTGTCCTTATACATGGTAGTGTTGGCGAGGGCGGGACCTGTCTCCCGGAAGTCGATGGTCCAATACTTAGCTGGTTGATTAGGGGTATCTGAAGGAATGCGAACAGTCATAAAGCCACCACCGCCGATCCCGGAGCTATTGTGATTCGATATTCGATATGGACAGATAACATGTGAACATGAGAACTCACGAGAACATGTTCACAACACCGACACAGAACACCGTGCCAATAGCAGCATCGACCGCATTCCCTCCTTCCTTCAGCACGTCGACACCAATCTGCGAACATACTTCGTTTTCACTTGCAACTGCACCGTGAATTGCTTCTATGAGATAGGCGGGGTTTCTCAGCTGTGTTGCTGGTACTTCCACTTGTTCAGGCAGCCAATGGTACCGCATCGAACAGCTTCGGTAGATCACCTCCCCAGTCGCCCATGCTGTGATAGATAGAATCAGAAGACCTGCGAGGGCATGTGTCCAATGTCTTCGTCGATGAGGCTTGGCCTGGTCATAGCTTTCAACATCACTCCAGTGACGACTGGGAGCAACCTTGATGACAGGCTCCGATGAACATTTGGCCATGAGTTTTCAGGCTGAGGAGGTGCCAACTGAAGCGACGGCAACGTGGGAGGACGGGAGAGAAGAGATAAGGGAGATGTGGCTTGGCCGAAAATTTAAGACCTGAGTTAATAACATGTTAACGTTAACTACCAATAGGCAAGTGGGTTCAGCACCCACCATGTTTGCATCTTGTACGAGAACCATTGAACCGATATGCCGTGTGCAGTGAGAAAAAAAACAGCCGAATCCGTCGCGGGAGGATATTAAAGGGAAGCTTACGGTAAATGCGGAGGGTGCTGGTCTGTAGTGACTCTGCACAGATGTAAATATATGGTCATATGGTACAACAATAACTTGAATGTTTGGTAGATTTCCTGACAACAGATCACAGAGATTGTCCTTGAGATAGCCAACATTTGAGCTACCGACATCGCCCAACCCCACCACCTCCAACCCAAGCCCCTGTAACACCCCTCACTGGCACCGGGCCAGGCATGCATCTTAGTGACATATATATATGTCGACTTGCTCATAATGCATGGCCCAATTTAGTCGATTTGAATTGAGATTATGAACAAGTTGATCGTATATAGTAATCCGCCTGTATCACGTTAAACTAGAGATAATCACAGTCAGATGTTCAGTGTGAGAAGTTCTGTTTGTTCGAAAGGTACACGAACCTTAATAACAAGATCAGTGTGATTCGAGTCATAAATCTTGTCTGAGTTCCGTAATGTGCAAGTGACCGATCACGAGCATAACCCGATGAAAATGACGCCACTCCGAAGTTTAGTAGTGGCGTGCGAAAAGGAGCCGAGAGCCGAACAATTCCGAGCTGCCGACGAGCAGTCATGTCTCGATAAAACCCGGTGAACTTTGGGAACAGAGACCACCGCGCGTAAGCGCTATGGTTTTAGAATAAAAGGGAGGTGGGTAGGTCGCAAAAATACGGCACTGAATGCGCCATGATGGAGTAACAAGAGAAGCAGGCTAAAGGTGCAGGAAATTCGTGTCGTCCGTTCCATTTGCTATATTCGAAAGTCTCAATAGAAATTGGGACTGACATTTCCCACTTGATACATGCATGTTTACTTGACCATTACAAGAGTTTGTTGGAATTGCAAACTGGTGCATGCATGACTTACTACTTCCATTTTAGGCAACTCAGCAGAAGCCAATGTGCACACAAACTTTCATCTCTAAGTCTCCACAGAAAACTTATGATTACACATCAGGGAGTCAGGTTAGGACTCTAGGCATCAGGAATGTCAGGAACACTCATGAGCTTTGTGTACAGCTGTGTACAGTCTACAGTTGGGAGCACTGAATTGCTTTGGGAATGCTTACTCAACTTGAGCAAGTGGGTATTGTGAGGTGCATGCTAAGGCAGTGAGGTCACAACTGAAAAGAAGAGGGATTTGGTGAGAAGAGGAGACAATACACCTTAAGAAGAGTCACACTGTATAGCAGATATCTCAGATGTATAAAGCTAAGGAGCTATCTACTACAGAAGGCTCTTTATATACTACAGGAATTGGCACACAGACCATGTGCTGTCACTGTAGGGTAGGCATATGTAAATAAGATGCACAGCATCTGTGAGAAGTATCAGTAAGCAATGTGCAGCATTGCACTGCATCAGTAAGTGTCTGTGGGAAATATAGTCATATCTGTATAGTAAGCAGCCTGATGACTAAAGAGTATGAGTCATAGATAATCACGATCTACTAATGATCTGATAAGATGAGATAAGATATCTCTTGTAGATCTTGAGCAATAAGGATGAAAGAAATCATAAAATGAAAAGAAAAATAAGTACATTCTGACAGGTATGCAATCAATCAGAAGTTCAAGTGCTCAGATGCAGCCATGATAACTTGATAATATGTTCATGTCAATCTTAAAGTGTTTGTCTTGTTGCAGATCATACAATGATATCAAAAAAAAGGTAAATCAACTTCAAGCTATGTTGATACCACTGGCATTATTAGTGTAACTAGTTGCTTTGTTTCATGATGAGAACATTGAATTGCAAATTCACTTGACAAGTCTTGCATTGGGTGTAAGAGGAGAGTGTGGAAAACAAACACACATGCATTTTTGTGCAGGATAAAGATGACTTGACACATATGGTATATGCAGGGTGCACAAAGGCTACATCAAATAGACACCACTATATGCTGATCCAACAACTCTTCAACTAAATCAGTTAGTGGAACACTCTGGTCATCCATGTACAATTGAATTCAACATTGTTGTCTGCTGATCTCAGGACAGCATTGAGTTCTTCAATCCTCCATTTCAGGATTTGCAGTGATATGTTAAGTTCCAATGCCTTGTTTGTTACCCATGACCTCTCTGTGCAGAGTGTCCCATGGTGGGCTTGCACTAGTTGGAGTGATCTGCAAAGGTTAGTGGGAGACTGCACTGACAGATCACTGATGTTAACAGACAAGATGTCCTGTGGTAAAAGTGAGTGAGGTAAGGAGAATCCCTTGTAAGTAATCATGATGTACCTTGGGCCATGACTGCAGTGGCAACACTGGTGAGAGAGGCTGAGATGGAGTATACAGATGGGCTCTTGACATATTTGAATAGTTGTGGAGACATGATGAGGTTTGACCAGCAGGGGATTCAAGTTCTTGTGATGGTGCTCTGGCCACTTTTGCCAGAGGTGATGGAGACAAGGGGGTGGACCAAGGGTGGCCTGAAAAAGCTGAAGACACCATGAAAGTGGTTGGGAGACAAGACATTGTTTGCTGAGTCATGCTACAAAGAACAGCTGACTAGGTTCTTGCATGCCATCTGATTGTGCATGCCCTAGCTCTGTGGCTCCACGAGCCATGCATGTTTATGCTTTTTGTTTGTGCTATACAATATGTCTTTTTGTGTGTGTGCCATCAATGCCCAGGCTGCTCATGCCCATTCTCATCTTCTTGTGCTTTGATGGTCCACATGAACTGCCCATTCTCAAATTGCAAGGCATTCTTCCATGACCATGAGGCAGTATTGGGGTATGTCAATGACCTGTGGCAGTGACAATGGGCAGAGGCAATACAGGCCATAGCCAACCCAGCACCAATTGTTCAATCTGTGGTATCTTCCTCTTCCAACCCTTCACTGTTGTGAGACTTGCACCAAAATCAATTTTATGAATACCATTATAATGCCCCCCTTCTCTATGGAATAATGCAATCATACATGTATTGCATTCTTGCTAGTGATCCTTGCTGGTTAGCCAATCCCTATTATCCCTTCAAAGACAAGAAAGACTGAAATCTTGCCTGCTATCTGGTTTGATCATCCCTCAGTCAGAAAGAGATTGATAATGGTCTTGAGCTTGATTTTGTTTGTGTTTTCTTTCTTTCTTTTCATCTACACACCTTCTCATGAGATATTGGATATAGTTTACAGCTTAGAACCTATCATTCTTGTTGGCACACAGCTTCACTCATTCATTAAAGCTCTTCCTGACACACCACATTGGTTATGCTGGTGTATCAATGCTCCTGAGTATCAAACAACAAAGGCTTTAAGATTCTTCTATTGTGATGGGCTGGAGGTTGTTAAGTTCCTGCTCAGCAATCCATTGTTCACCAATTCTGTTTCATATCACCCAGTGTGGATCTATCTTGATCAGAGCATATATACTCTGATGATATGACTGCAGATATTGCTTGGGACTACCAGGTATGTCCCACCAATCCCTGACATGATGAAGCTTGTATTAATATTACTGTAGACCATTCTTCCTGTTGGTGCAGCACAAGTTGGCATTGTGGCAGGTTCTGAAAAAACTTGTTGATTTCTGGGCAAGGCAGCAAGCAGAGAAAAGCCAGGACATAAAACAAATAGGCATTAAGCCCAAAACAGATTGAGATTGAGAGAAGGGCTAAAACCCATCAGAGCAAGAGGAGAGGGCAAAGCTGCTACATCTGTAAGATAAAAGAAGAGGTATACCAGATGGTAGAGGGTACACAGAGAAAGAGAGAGCTGCATAGAGCAGGTATGTCAGAAGAGGGTTGAGAGAGTAGAAGAGATACTCACCTCAGCACATGCAGAAGTGTTGAGGTGAGACAAAGACAAGGTAAGGAAGATATAGTAAGAGCAAGATAGAGTTTAAGAGGAGCTCATTCCATAAAGAGGAAAAGAAGTAAGGACATGTAGGTATGTCCAGCATCATAAGATAGGTGAAAATTGACAAAACTCACCTCATGATGGGCAGTGAAGGGTTAGAGATGCATCCAGTATACCTTACTATTGCCAACCTCAATGGTGAAGTATGTGCAAAAGTGTCAAGCCATGCTTGGCTTTGTGTAGTGTATATCCCAATTCCCAAATTCAAGCTTGCTGTTCTGAAGGACCTCCATGGTGTTTTAGGTGCTTGCATATGGCATGAGTGATTTGACATCTGTATGGATTCCCTCAAAGATGCTGCATATCATGGTGTCATGGCTGCTAATGCTTTGGGCAATGTTTGGTGCATCTTTACTCCCCTTGTTTCCTGGATAGCAGATAATCCAGAGCAGCATTTCATTGCTGCCATCTCAAGAAACTCATCCCCAATATCAATGGCAACCCTTCCTGAGTTTGCTGATGCATTCCCTCATCCCCCTCATTCTGGCAGGTGGACATTAGAACCAATCAGAAGCATTTCTGAGACCATAGACCCATCCAATGTCCTTTGTTTCACAGCAGAGGCCAAGAAACATGGCCTCATGTTGACTTTATTGTCTTCAGTCAATGCTGATCATGCTAAACACATATGGAGTATGTATTTTATACTTCATCTATCTCATCTTCATCTGCTTTTATCTACATCTTTACTCTATCTTATCTCTACATCTCATCTGTTATCTCTTCTTTCCTCTTTTTGGCTACACATTTGTCTCTGCATTTGGAGCTCCTCTCCAACTCTATTGTGCTTTTACTATATCTTCTTTTTCCCCTTGTCTTACTACCTCAGCTTATCTGCACCCAGCTGAGGTAGGTACTCACCTACTCCCTACTCTTTCTTTCTTTCTTTCTTCTTGTCTGACCCACCTATGCCTCTTTCTGTGCAGCTCTCTCCTCTGTGTATGCTACCACATACACCTCATTGTCTCCTTCTGCATAGTGTTTCCCCCCCTCTCCTCACTTGTCTTCCCACCATGTGGGAATATCTCACCTTGGACCTAGTCATCCTCTTTGTAGCTCTCTCAATCATTATGTCCTGCCCATGCCTATGTCCACACCTCAGTGGTGTGCATAAGTCATTCTGGCACAACTGGCACCTGGCTGACCTGGCACAGTTTCTCACACCTGAGATACTACACACATGTCACAAATTCTTTTTTGACCATCCACTGAAGTGGTGTAGGGAGCTCCTGGGTTCAGCTGGGCTGGATGAATGATTGAAGGCTTTGCATTCTTGCAAGGGCTACCAGCACTTTGGAGAGGGTGTTTCTGGGCTCAAGAAAATATCTGGATGAGACCACTGAAACCTTCAGTGCACTATTGTTGCACTAATTGCTGGCATTGCCCTGCTAAACTTTGTCTCAGCTGTCTGTGCTCTTGTCGACTTTATATACCAAGTCCAGGCACCTTCATTTACCAACAACACAATTCATGGCTTCATTGAAGCTCTACAGAAGTTTCATGAGCAGAAGGCTATCATTCTTGAGACAGGAGCATGCTCTGGCAGTGAGAAACCAATTATGCATTTCAATATCCTGAAACCTGAATTACTACAACACTTCAGCCATTCTGTCATTGCTCTTGGTGCTCCATGCAGTGGACAGCCGATGTCACAGAGCATCTCCATATAATCAATTGCAAAAACACCCTTTTGTGCAACAAATCATTGCAACTTTGAGGAACAGTGTGTCCACAACCTTGATCATCTGGAACATATTATGAATTTCAACATATACCACCTTGCTCATACTCATGGACTGGATGCTGTTGGGACTATCATACAAGCAGCTGACTGGGTATACAAGTTGATGAACAGCTCTATGATGCCCCCCAGCCCCTTCCCAATTTATTCCACAAAGGCTTTATGTCTACTGACATGCACATTGCCTTCAGACTCACCAAAACTCCTGACATTCCCCACCTTCCCCTTGCTGATGCTGCTGCTATATACCAACTTCCAGGCTTCATACCAGTACTGGATGACTATTGCTCAGGCTTTTCATATCAGCAGTGAGGTGGGCATTGTGTCTCACAGGGATAAACTCTGCTGGGGATTCACCATATTCAAGTTTGGTTCAAGTTCAAAATCCAATCTCACTCCTTTCACCAGAAGGGAATTGTTGCACAACTGGAGACAGTAGAAGCACAACCACCATCTACTGAATATCCACTTGGCAAGTGTGATGCAGTCATGATACACTCAGGGCCAGGCATACCATCTACCATAGAATGTAAGCTGCTACTAGTGTCATACATGTACATTTAATGGGGTGCTTGTCTGACAAGAACACTGTTTTGATAGTGGTACAGATTGCTCAAGTCTGGATTATCTTCCAACCAGTTGATCATTGGGCCCATGTTCTGTCCCCCCCCTTTAGCTTATGTCCAGACATTCACATTTTCTGGAAAGTAAAATGAAGATGGTGTTCTCCTTGAGGAACCAAATATTGACATGTACCTGCTATGGCACCATTTTCATTCTGCTGCATCACATACACATGGCCAACAGGTTAGGATGGGTGATATTATTCCATTGACAGACATTTTGCATGCAGTGTTATGAGGCACTTGCTTTGGCACCTTGTAACATGTTTCTTTCTTTCCTTTTCTTATTTTATCTTACTTACCAGTAAAGTGTAGTAGTATTACTACAAGTGTGAACTTAACTCCAAGTACTATAAGGAACATTATCTTTTATCTTTTCTTTATTTATTATAAGATTTACTCACTAAGGACTATTACTATACAATTAGTGAGGACTCATTTCATTTCATCTTTATTTGCCTCTGATTCCACTCATGCTTGTGGCTACTCTATAACTAGCTTACTATGGACACATCTCAAGTCACATGACTCCATTGATTGCTGCACAATCATTGTCAATCTGTGAACCTTATTTACATTTACTATTCTTAGAACCCCAGTTTTGTATAAGTAGTTGAAAGCCTGGTGGTCTTAAACCCCAGTCTTGTCAACTTTGCAATCCAGGGATTCTCCTTGACCTAAGCTCACCCTCACCTTGCTACATCCTACAGAACTAAGTCTAAGATCTCTAAGCCACTCAAAGCATTGCTAAGACATCCTAAACTTGTCACTCTGGATCCTCATTTAGCCATTGGTGGTATCATCCTCATCACTATCTCATTGATCCATCTCTTCATCATCATCAGGTATTTTTACTACATGTATCAAGCACATACCAACCACCTTATTACCAGGGGTATAATTATTACAAACTTTCCCTAAGACCATCCAATAGGCTGCTCTTAGCATGCAGTCCATATCGTCCCAGCTTTTGGACTAACATGTGAGGCTGATGCTATGTTGAAGCTGAACAACAAAGAGCTAAAACAAATAAAAGGACAATTGCACTTAGACTAGCAGATATCCCAGATGATCAGAACTGGGGATAAAATGCTAAGTGAACTATGCTATATATACTACCCTGAAGAGTGCACAGACCATGCTGTACAGTATAGGGCTGGAGAATAAGAAAGTATATTAGTGATGTCATATCCAATAATAGAGGGGACACATAAGTGCTGACTGAGGCTCTGCAGTAACTGTGGGAGTGATTGGTGATACTCTGCACCAGGTGTGAGAAGGATTGGTGAGCATGTGCAGTAAGAGTGAGAAGAACAAGTCATAGCTAAATATAGAACAGGCCGATCAGGGATCTGCTGATATACACATCATCAGCTGATAAAGATGAACAAATGGAATGCATGACTGTGAGAATCGCTTTGATAGATCAGGAGTGATTATAAGATCTATGACAATAGAGATATAAGAAATGTAGAGAAAAATAAGAGAAAAATAGTGTTGGATTTTGTCTTGAGTTTACACCACTGAGCAGTTCCCTTATCATATCTTTCTACTTACAACTTTATCTCTCCATCTATTCTTTCTACATCTTATCTCCATCTCATCTTATCTCACCTGTGGCTGTACTCTGTCTTGTCTATCTCTGGCTCTGCTCTTATGTCTACCTTGGCTATGCTCTTGTCTTACTGCATTAGGCAGTGTCTTTGTCTTACCATTTGGAGTGGAGCTATAACTTTATAGCTTCATCTCCATATCTACTTTTCCCTTGTTGTCTTACTGATCTCTCTAAGTCTTTCTACACCATGGAAAGCAATTTTTATCTAGTCTGTGCCCTCATGTCTGGTGTCTTACCCTTGTTCCCCTTGCTCTCCTCCTTTTACCCTTGTCTCCTCCAATCAACCCTTGCTGCTGTTGTCATCACATCCTCTGCCTGCTCATACTTGTTTTCACAAATAGTAGCAGCCTGACAAATACCCCCTTCTTATGGCAAGATGTCTCAATGAGCAAAGAATGGAGATGAACATGTGTGGCAAATATCTTCTTCTTCTCCTTCCATGGATTTGAAGGGAATGCCAGAAAAGAGTGATGGAGACAGAGGAATGATGGAAGAATACTTGGGTAATTCTTTCAAGTCTTCATATGATTTTGGAGTAATAACTCCATTGTCATCTTCATCTGTAAAGTCATCCTCATCATTGATGATGCTGGAAGGAACTTCTTCATATCCCTCATCAAGAACTGGTGGAATAGATGGAGGTGTATGTTCTTGAAGTTGTCAAGCATAATGTGGTTTAGCCATCGACTCAGGTGAATACTCTACCTGGTAAATGGCTACTGAATGTATTGCTTGAGGATTCTCTTTGTGGTACCTCTTGAGCATATCAGGAACATCTTCCATCAATACTGAAGCAGGTTCCCAAGAATTCTCTTCTGCAGGGTAGTCCTTCCATTTGACCAGATATTGAATTTATAAACAAGAGAGACAACTATTGAGAATTTCTTTGACTTCATATTCTTTGAAACCATTTTTGATGATAGGAGGAGGAGGGCAAATTTCTCTTTCTATGATGACATCCTTGATGTAAGGAAAAAGTCTGACAACATGGAAAACAGGATGAATCTTCATTGTCTTCAGGAGTTTAAGATGATATGCATTGTTGGACAATACTTCAAGTACTTCATATGGTCCAAGGCATTTGTGATCTAGTTTCTTCATTGGTCTTCCTGTGTTGATGTTGGTGGCTTCCAACCAAACTTTATCTCCAACAGCATAAGTAGGAGTTTTGCCCCTATGTTCATCATAAAACTACTTCATGTCTTCAGCTACTTTCTTCAATGACACCTCTACATCTTCTCTGATGCATTTTAGCCCTGCTACAAACTTGTCCACTGAGTCAATTTTGGTAGACATATGAGGCTCATTGCCCATTCGAGGGTTTTGTCCATAATTCAGCATAAATGGTGAATATTTTGTTGCTGAATGAACACAATTGTTATAGGCAAATTCCACCATTGGTAACCAGCCTGCCCAATCATTTTGTTGATGATTAATGAAGAGACAGAAATATTGTTCAATTTCTTGATTTATCCACACTGTTTGACCATATGTCTGAGGATGACATGCCATAGAAGTGGCAGTTTGAATCCCTAGTAAATGATTGAGTTTTCACATTACTTGTGATGCAAATTGTGGTCCTCAATCAGATAACACCTTCTCAGGAAGACCATGATGTTTCCACACATGATCTCTCATGAGGCGTGCAACTCCTTCTGCCATGAATGTTTCTGTGGTTGGGATAGCATGGATCATTTTTGTGAAATGATCCACAACCATAAGTATAGAGTCATTGCCTTGGCTTTCAGGCAATTTGATGATAAGATCTGTAGAGATGACTTGCCAAGATTGTGATGGTATTTCATTAGGTGTCAACTCTCCCTGTGGTTTCATGGGGAAAGTCTTCATCCTCTGGCATAGATCACATCCCTTGATGTATTTCTCCATGTATAATGCCATGTTTTGGAACCAGAAATGCTGTCAGACCATTTCCAGTGTTTTCTTGTAACCAGGATGTCCTGCAAGTGGTGAATCATGGCAAGTCTTCATCAGGTTGGCATATATTGTTTTTGGAATGTAAAGTTCCCCATCATAGAAGAGTGTCTTCTTATTGTCTTCACTCCATTGTGCAAACATTGCAGTTTTCCTCAAGTCTGCATCTAACTTGTCCCATACAATATAGTCGTGGTCTTCTTTTTGAGCATCTATGATCTTCTTTATAACAGGAGGGCTGAGTGCTGCAAGTGAAATTTTGTGTTTGAAAAATTACAGTTTGAGCAAGATGATGTTCTTGTTGTCATCTTCTACCCCCTTCTTAAGGTCCGAATGTCTTGAGAGGAGATCAGGGTGAACATTGGTAGCACCAGGTTTGTGGACCATATTGATCTGGAAGTGAGACAAATAAAGCGACCAATGAGCTTGATGACAGTTGAGTTTCTGGGCTGTCATGAAGTATTCCAGGTTCTTGTGGTCAGTGATCACTTGAACTGGGTGAATGGAACCTTCAAGGTAGTGACACCATGCCTCCAAAGCATGGATAATGGCCAACATCTCCTTGTCATATATGTTGTAGTTACACTCAGCAGGAGACAAACCCTTACTGAGGTAAGCAACTGGGTGCCACTTGTTATCCTGATGAAGCTGTGAAAGAACCACACCAGTAGCATAACCAGAACTATCCACTTTGACTCTGAATGGATACTGCTCATCTGGGAGGACCAGGACTGGTTCAGAACATACAGCATCCTGTAAACAAGTGAAAGCCAGCTGTTGTTCATCATCCCAATGCCACTTGACATCCTTCTGCATGAGCTCATTCAAGGGTTTAGCAATATTGGAAAATCCAAAAATAAAATGATGATAGAAATTGCAGAAACCCAAGGATGAGTGAACATCATGGAGGTTTTGTAGAATTGGCCAGTCTTTGATACCCTGTACCTTGACTGGATCCATAGCAATCTTGTCAAAGGAGATCTTCAGGCCAAGGAAGTCAATAGACATTTGTTCAAATTCACATTTCTCTGGTTTGAGATAGAGTTTGTTGTCAGCAAGTATTTGAAGTACTCCCTGCATGACCTTCTGATGTTCTTCTAATGTTGCTGTGAAGATCAAGATGTCATCCATATAGACCACCACCACTCCTCTAGAGATAAGACCTTTGAATAAATGGTTCATCATTGTTTGGAAGGTGGCTGGGCTATTGCAAAGACCAAAGAACATGACAAGGGGTTCAAACAAACCCTTGTTAGTGATGAAGGCAGCCTTCCATTCATCTCTGTCTTTAATCCTGACATTGTTGTAA
The DNA here is from genome assembly GCA_003314395.1 of Albatrellus ellisii. Lineage (NCBI taxonomy): Eukaryota > Fungi > Basidiomycota > Agaricomycetes > Russulales > Albatrellaceae > Albatrellus > Albatrellus ellisii. The sequence goes on from QLPN01021827.1 coordinate 36,433, forward strand.
CCCCACTGAACATCCATTTTGGTAAAGTATTGTGCTCCATGTAAGTGATCAATCAATTCTGAGATAAGAGGAAGTGGATAACTGTTTTTGATTGTCATGTCATTGAGCTTGTGATAATCTTGAACAGGTTGAAGATCTCCAGATTTCTTTTTGATAAAGAAGAAAGGTGATGCCATGGGTGATTTTGAGGGATGAATATGACCACTCTTCAAATTCTCTTCAATGAACAACTCCAATTGTTTCTGTTCATCCAGGGAGAGATTGTAAACTTTACCAGCAGATGGTTTTGCACCTGGTTTAAGTTCAATCACATGATCCCAAGGTTGTCTTGGAGGGAGAGAATTGAAAGCTTCTTTGTTGAATACCCATTTGAAATGGTGATGTGCTTTGGGTACAATATCCTCAAAATTCTTCTTCAACTTCTTTCTTTCTGCTTTGATGGCAAGATCCTGGCTAATGTTTTGAATGGATGCCTCCATTTCCTTTTGATCTACCATCACCATCAATATCTGATCTCCTTCTTCAGCTACAATCCATTCTTTGGCTTCTTGATGTATAGCTTGATTTTGTTGTTTCATCAGCTTTTTGTTTGATTTCCATACTTGTCTGTTGGCTTTGAGATGTACTTCACATCTGTGTGGGCATCTGGTGAAGTGTATTTTTCCCTGTAACCAATTGATTTCAGGGTTATGGATTTTCTGTCAAAATCTACTTCTATTCCACAACACTGGACACACTGTCTAAACTGTTATTTTTTGTATTAACTCATTCATCACTATTAGACTCTTACCTTTCCCCTTTTGGAAGATCTCTTAATCCAGACTCCTCTCCAATTTCAAGTCCTCTTTACTATATCTCCTCTATTCCCTAGCCATACTACCTCAGCACTTCTACTCTTGCTGAGTCATTCTGTCTCTTTGTGTACTGTTGCCTTTGTGTACACTTCTTTCTGATCTCTCTTCAGATGTGGTGCCTCAGGACCTTAGTTCTTTGGCCAATACCTCAAGCAACAATGTGGCTTCAAGTCTTATCATATCTATTAGTAATTGATCTGCTGTGCATGTCCCTATGCCTGTTTCCACAGGTTATGGGCCCTGCAGGCATTTTTTTTCCTTTTTCAGGCATTTGCATGCAGATACAAACAAACCCCTATCACCATCCTCTTAATTCAGTTCCTCACCAATCTCCCTCATGCTGCTGCAAAATCCACACCAAAGTTTGATATCCCCATGCTCACCAGTAGTGACAATTACGCTGTCTGGTCATGTATGGTACAAGTGGCTCTCATGATTGCAGGCATATGGTATACCACTTTGAACCTCAAACCTACTGAACTCAAAACCAAAGTCCACCATGAAGCAAAAGGATCTACAGCAGCATGGGATGAAGATGTTACAATCAATGGAGAAGCCATAATCAAATGGGAAAAGGCAAACAATGAGGCAGTTGCATACATCACCATCTATGCTTGTAATGTTGCCACACACATTCTTGATATCAAAACTATGATGGTGATGGACATGTGGGGAAAACTATACAGGAACTATAGCACCAAAGGTGCAATTTCCACCTTTGTCAGCATGTGTGATCTCTTTCAATTTCATTTCAAAACAGACAAACCACTTGCAACTCAGATAGAGCAACTCAAAAACACATGCTCAGAACTTGAAACCTCAGGGATTCCTATCAAAGATCAACTGTTTGCACTCCTATTGCTCTTTGGCCTACTGGAGTCATGGGACAACACAGTATCATCAATTCTCTCATCACAATCTACCTCACTCATCACTCCCACTATGGTTCAAGCTTGCATTTTAGATGAAGAAGCATGCCAGTGCAGCAACTCATCTCTTTCTGCCCTCCACATGCAAGCATCAACACACAAACCCACATGCAAGTGAGACAAATTCAAGTGTACACATTGTGATGGGACCTCACACACTGTTGATTACTGCTGGAAACTCCACCCCTTTTCGATCTGATTTCAATGAATTCGAAAAACTTAATCAATCTGGCAGCATAACTTTAGGCAACAATGCACACATGGCCTACACTGGTGTTGGCACAGTCAAAGGAACAGTGAAAGTTAATGGCCAACTTTCCAAAATCACTCTAAAATGGGTTCTATATGCTCCAAATGCTGCTGGATGTTTTATATCCATCAGCAAACTTGGGTCATGAGGATTTAAAATCTCTTTTGATGACAGCAGCTGTGTCATATATCACTCCTCCTGTCTTCAAGCCATGGGTTTTCTCCACACAGGCACTTATTGGCTGGACCTCAACATATCCTCCACAGTCACAGTCACCTCAACTACCCTAAAAACAGCTGTTGACATCTGGCACATGCGTTTTGGACACCCCACCAAATCATTACATCACTGACTAACCTCTACTGCAGTTAAAGGATATGTTGCTGATTATTCTCCACCTTTGGCCCCATGTGGTCCATGTGTGCAAGGACACATGACTCGAAAACCTTTTCAGGTCTCCAAGAGCCACACAGCTGCTGTGCTGGATCTTGTTCACTCAGATGTCATTGGCCCCTTCACCATGCAATCCTTACAAGGTCATGTCTACTTTGTAACTTTTCTAGATGATTTTTCTGGGTTAGGCATCATCTACTGCCTATCGCACAAGGACCAGGTCCTAGTAGCTTTTGATGCATTCATCAACTGGGCATGCATCCAATGTAACCGCAACCTCAAAGTTCTTCAGACTGACCATGGTGGTGAGTTCATGAATACTGCCTTTTCACAATGACTGGTCACTCTTGGAGTTGAACACCAGCACACAACACCATACTCACCTCAACAAAATGGATGGGCTGAGTGATGGAACTGAACCCTGCTTGATCATGTCTGTGCCATGCTGCATGGCACCTGCCTCTCTGCAGGATACTGGGAACTGGCCCTAGATGCCATGGTCCACCTTTATAATCAAACTCCTACTAGTCACCTGGGATGGAATACTCCATCCTCACTGTCTGGCACTGGCCCCCCTGATGTCTCCTATTTCAGGGTTTTTGTGTGTCTAGCTTATGTGCACATACCTGAAGAGTGATGCACCAAACTGGATGTGTGCATGTGCTGTCTCATCTTTGTTGGGTATGAACCCTCCTCAAAGGCATGGTGTTTCTGGGATTGGCAGGGACATAGGCTCATCATCAGTCATGATGCCATCTTCAATGAGTGTCTCTTTATGTCCTGTCCCACTCCTGCAGCCACCATTGTTGCTCCTCCACTGGAGCTCCTACATGACATGGCACCCAAGCATTTCAGCTCCTCAGATGAGGGGGACCTGGATGATATTTCATCAGAATCAGAATCTGATCCAGACAGTAACCCATCTTCCACCCTATCACCTTCTGCACCCCTCACCTCATCCTATTCATCATCCTTGTCACTCTCTCGACCATCTTTGCCAGTACCTGTCACACCTGCTGATGTGTACTGTGGGCATATAAGAGAGGAATCTATAATCACAACCACAGCAGATGCTGAAGGGTGTGCCATAAGATCCCCTAGACACCAATAGAAAGAGAGTTAGTAGATTAGGGTGAGAGACACAATAATGTGACATGACCAGGTGACAATACTGAGATATAACAGAAACATGGCACAAGAATGGCAATGATGGAGACATGTAATGCAATGCAACACAATAGAGAATGTGGAGAATGTGAAGGAGAACATGACACAATGGAGAACACAATGAAGGAGAATGCAACACAATAGAGAATGCAATGCAATGCAATAGACACTTAGTGAAATTGAGCGAAATTGATAACATGACTTACAGGGTGCACACTTTTGCCTTGAGACTTGGATGGGAGAGGGGAAAACAAATTGTGGGTGGGGGAAATCTGGCCTTTTTTGACAGACAATGCACTATCTAAATACAAGTCTAGCTCCAAGGCTGGAGCACAACAAATCACAACAGAAAATTTACAGTGCAGGGGTAGATCATAGGGATATTTGAAATGAATAGAGTCTGGATGCAAGCAAATAAAGTATCATACTATATTGGATGGGCAAAAGTGGAATAGTGCCAATCACACCAAATGCTGACTTCACAACTCATGCCTCCATGGTTACTTTGACTGGTCCAGACCATGCCTTGGCCTATTTGTCCTATCCCTCATCAGCTGACCCAGTATTGTTTTCCAACACCTATGCAAATGAGCAATTAATGTGACTAAAGATGATTGTCATGTGTGGTGTGTTAATGTTGCTGTGTTTGCCTGATGTTGCTGATGGTCATTTTCCAGCATTATGTGTGCATGATGCTCATCACCACACCCACTCCAGTAACTCCTGTTGAATCTATGTATGTCCGCTTGACACTTCTTCATAACACATGCACATGCATCATGTACATAACGCACATGTACACATACTTACTCACCAACACTCAGGCTTCTTACAATGCCCAAAGCTACTTACACACCCACCCTGTACTCCAGGACGACGTGCATCCCTCCCACTTAGGTAGTCGTTGTTCTCTACTTTACCATCTCTGCTCCAACCCTACCTATCCAACACTACATAAGACAGACTCTACTTTACACACTCCTCAGACATCTTTCACATTGTCTGACTCTCTACACTATCGTGTCATGGTACCTGTTGTATCCATGACTACTCTTACTGCTGCAGACTTACTGTCCGCTACTTCAATGCTGCTCAATATCATCACTGCTATCTTAGTTCTCTTAGCCTGCCCAAGCCTGCGCTCACAACTCCACCCTCTGCACCAGAACCCAGACACACACACTCATGCAACATGCATAACTCACCTCCCCCAACAAGAACGAACCTGCTCCTCCTCTTATATTTAGGGCACCAGTACAGACACACCATGAATCAGTTGATCATCCCCAAACTACTGAAACAATTGTTCCAGACACCCCACAAAGGTCTGGCCACACAACTAGATGACCCACACACTTTGATGACAGTGCATATGGCATGTGTCCTTTCACTGCAGTTGAGGAAGAAGATTCTGATGAACAAAACTTTGGAACTCCCCCACTGGCTCCAAATCTATCCACACTACTTGCACAAGCAGTATCATGTGACCCATTCACACTACAGGAAGCCCTTGCTTCACCAGATGCACAATTATGGCAAGAAGCTTGCAAGTATGAGCTCACTACCATGGCCAGTATGCCTACATGGGACCTGGTAGATCTTCCTCCAGGATGCAAAGCCATTCACAACAAATGGGTTTTCAAGAAAAAGGCAGATGGATGATATCATGCATGACTAGTTGCAAAGGGTTTTACACAAATTCAAGGTGTAGATTACAATGAAGTTTTCTCTCCTGTTGTGTGTTTTGAGTCACTCAGGTTCATTTTTGCCATCACTGCTCACTATGACTGGCATATTCATGCCATGGACATCAAGTCTGCCTTCCTGAATGGCAATTTGAATGAGGAACTATACATGCTTCAGCCTGAAGGGTTTGTGGGTCCCACTAATGCAGACAAAGTATGCTGCCTCCTGAAGTCCATATATGGACTCAAACAGGCATCACAACAATGGAATGCAAAACTCCACAAGGTACTGCTAGAGCAAAACCTCCACCACTTGCACATAGACACCAGCATCTATGTCCTTTGCACTCCAGGAGATTCCTCTTCCTCTCATCCTGAAATGGTTGTTGTTGTATATGTCAATGATATTACAATCTTTGGATGTGACTTACAATGGATACTTCACCTGAAACAGGCCCTCACAAAAGCCTTCAATATGCATGACCTTGGAGAAGCTCAAAACTATCTTAGACTTCACATTTCATGTGATCACACCATGCACATCCTCAACCTTGACCAGTCTGCATACCTCAAAGAAATACTTACATGTTTTCACATGGCAGATAGCAATCCCATCACCACCCCTCTTCCACCATCACTTCACCTTATCAAAAACAGCTCAACATGCACACCAGCACAATGCACCCATTACCAGCAACTCATAGGGTCATTACTGTACTCAACAATCATGTCATGGCCCAACATTGCATTTGCCATCATGTGTCTGGCACAGTATAGTGCAAACCCATCACCTGATCACCTCCACACCACACAACATGTCTTGCACTACTTATCAGGCACATGCACACTTTGACTATGGTATGACAGATCTGCCCCACTTGTTCTCAGCTGTCAGTTGGACTCTGACTGAGCTGAATCACATGATGACCAAAAATCCACTGGCATGTATGTTTTCTTTCTTTGTGGTGCTGTGGTATCCTGGATATCATGCAAGCAACATGTTGTGTCGCTATCTTCTATGGGGGCAGAATATATTGCCATGTCACAAACATGCATGCAAGCTGCTTGGTACTGCAACTTTGCATGTGAGCTCAGTCTTTCCCTTCCTATTCCCTTTATACTACAAGGAGACAACAAAGGGCTATAGACCTTGCCAATAATCCAGTTGCAGGTCATGGCATCAAGCATATTGAGATGCATTACCACTACATTTGCCAGTGTGTAGATGAAGAACTAATCACTTTATCTTGCATTCCATTGGCCTCTGTCATTGTCGATGCACTAACCAAAGCTTTACCTTGAGTGTCATTTGAATGCCATTGTACATTGTTGGGGTTAGTCTAAGGGAATTTAGGGTATGTCCAGTGTGGGGGGCTGTTGAAATCTACTTCTATTCCACAACACTGGACACACTGTCTAAACTGTTATTTTTTGTATTAACTCATTCATCACTATTGGACTCATTGTGAGGCTGACACTAATAGTGAGGTCACACAGTAGTCCTATGAAGAGAGGAAAGGATGAAGGATGATAATATTTCAAGGACTAACATGCTATGAAGTGGATATCCCAGAAGTACTAAGCTAAAGCTACTGTATATATAGTAAATGCCTGTGCACACAGACTGCATATGTCACTGTAGGGCAGGCATTTGAAGTATAGTAATGAGGATAGCATGATGTCATGTGCAGCATTGCACAGTTGTCATGAGAATATGTGTCATAAGTAAAGAGTAATCAGCCTGATGATGAATTGTGAATGAGTCATAGATTATCACTCAAGATCTAATCTGATAAGATAAAATAAAATTGTAAAATGGAAAGAAAAATAATGCATCC
>QLPN01021828.1:11982-31899 GCA_003314395.1 Albatrellus ellisii
AAAAAAAAAAAAAAGGCCTGGACCCGTCCCGTCCCAAGCGACCTTCACAAAAAGACGCTAATCATACCGCTGACGGCAGCAGCCCTCGGACATTGACCCCCCCGGGCCCACACGCGCACGCGCGCCCGCGGACCAAAACACGAATCTGGATCCTTCGGACTCCGGGATTCTTAGCGCACTGTTCATTCAGAGAAACAAAACAAAACAAAAAAACGAAGCGCATCTGTGCCTGGCGCCACGCGCGATGCCGCTCAACGGATCTATCTGTGTTCTGGACCTCTTGTGCCTGTCACTGCGCATGCCAGGGAGGCACGGCCGGAACCCCGCACGCTGATAATCCACATCACGCGCAATGTTGATAGCTCCCGCGGCAGCTCGCCAGTCTTTGCTTTCTCAGGCCTTAAGCTTTGTCTTGGACGCAAACGCGTGGGTCAGACATTCACGGGTGCACGGACAGGGTGCATTACGAGTTGGTATCCGGTGACGCGACGGACAAAGCAAAGGCGGCTAGAAATGGTAACGGTAGTTGAACGTAGAAGGGCGGTATTAGTATAGGTAAGGTTAGAAGCGGGTTTTGCAGACAAGCAGATAATTGTAGGATATAAACCGTACTAGGAATCAGAGGGCGTGATATACGATTTTTTTTTCCGAGGACGAGCAGCGCACTAGATGAACGAATACCTAAGATGTCGACAAACCCAGCTCACCACTGTGTATTCAAGACACCTGCAAAAAAAAAAAAGAGACGCTTCACAAGAGAAGGCAACGCAGGCTTATCAGTCGAATGACGGCAAAATATTAGTGGGCGAAGGAAAGTGGTATATACGCAAGGCCCGAAAGGAAAAAAAACTCTCGAGGGTACCCGGCCTTAAGGTATACAGGGCTCACACCCTCATTCCAACAACAGTGGGGGAGTGGATTCGAACTTGATCGCTGCCCCGGGACTCGCTGGTTCCTGGAGATGAGGAAGTCGCGGAACGTGGTGATGTGGAGGACGATAGGCTGACTCGAGCAGCGACGACTGCGGCTGAGGCGTAGGCGCCGAGCGGGGATCGGGGGCTGAGGGATGCTGCCGATACTGGTGAAGACCTTGAGGAGCCTGACCCTGCTGTAGATCGAAAAAGGGGAGGGACGATCGTGGATGCGCCACTGCTGCTGCTGCTGCTGCTGCTGGAGGGTGAGGACGCTGCTGCTGCTGCTGCTGCTGTGCTGCCTGGTGATGATACGCCGCCGAAGTAAGTTGCTGGAAATATTCCTCCTCTTCCGAAGCCCGCCGCGCTGCCGCCACCGCCTGCTCGTGCTCCCGATCGCGCCGCTGTTGCTGCTGCTGAAAAAGCTGGTGCTGCTGGTGCCTGTGCACCTCCTGTGCGTAGTGACTGGGGTGAATCGACGAGTGCGAGCTGTGAAGCTGATGCGACGAGCCCGGATGAGGTGGTTGGGCGCGAGCTGCCGCCGCCACCTGGCATTCCCGCTGCTGCTGATATTGGTAAAAATGGTCGAGTTGCGGGATCTGCATCGATGTCATTGCAGAGCTCCATGACGGAGAGCCTGCGAGATTGAGGTCGTGACTCGGACCCTGCGAAGTCATGACCATAGGATGAGGATCCACGGTCGAAGTCATCATCGGATCCTGGGAAAGGTCGCTTGCGAGGGACGGATGACGGTGACGCTCCTGTGGGTGCGTCGGCGAGCGCTGGAGGGTGGAAGGAAAAGGGTGAGTCGTATGAGGATCCACAGACGGGAGACGTTGGGAAGTCTCCGGCATCTGCGGAAGAGAATCCGGATGACGCATGTTGTGAGAAGTGGACTGCTGCTGACGGTGACGATGATGATGCTCCTGTTGCTGCTGCCAAGTCGGCGGGGGACCTTCCATAGAGGTGTGGAAAGGATAATTCGGGCCGAGAGACCAGTCCAGGTCCTCCACTGAGACTGCCGAAAGCAGGGCTGGAGGAGTAGTATGCGGCTGGAGCTGTGCCTGGGCGAATGGCTGTTGAGGGTCGTCCTGAGGCGACGCCTGGGCCTGCTGGTAGGGGAAGAACGGATTGTGCGGAGGGGACCCCCCACTGTTGAGAGGAGAGTGACGAGGAGACGACGGCAGCGAGGGGCGGGAGGGATCGAGGATGTGCGTCGGAAGAGTCGAGAGACGAAGTTGGGGGGCGGCTGGAGCTAGATCCTGGACGGACATCGCCCCTTGAGGGCCGGGATGATGGGATATCGGGGACACCGAATTCGAATGAGTCTCCGGAGGCGAGAAAGGACTGGGTGGAGTGGGAAGGTTGGTGTTGGGATTGGGAACGAAAGGACTGGCCGGGGTCACGAAAGGAATGGTTGGTTACCGACCTGGAGTGTGGACGATCCGCAGAGCTGGAAATTGCGGTTTGAACATGCCAGCCGCGTCCCGGGGCAGACGAGTGGTGGTATATGAGGTCTGCGGAGGAGTCTGGACCGCTGCCCTCGTAGCCAGTGCTGGTGCCAGGGCGTTGATGCAAGGGCAGGACGGAGGCGTTGGACTGGATGAGGCTGTCCTCCTGCTTGATGTTGTCGGAGGAGGGAGAGGAGACGGGGAGTGCGTGAGCACGCTTGCCCCGCTGCTGGGAAGCCTTGTTAGCGGCGGCCATGCTGGCATGGAGGGAGGTGAGGTCGCGCATCATGCGCTCGTTCTGGTCCTGCTTGTCGGCATGGACGGTCTGGGCATGCTGGCGGAGGTTGTCGAGGCGGGAGAACTGTTTACCACAGTGACAGGTAAAGGGACGCTCGCCGGTATGTTTTCTAGGATAGGAGGAGTAAGGGGCAGGAGAGGGACAAGAAGGTAAGGAACATACCTAATGTGCCTGGCAAGGTGTTCGCTCCTGCTAAAGACCATGCGACAGTCGCCATAGCCCCTGCACTGAAAAGTCTTTGCAGGGACAGGACGGTAGCGCTTGTTAACGCCCTGCTGCTGTGTGTTGGGAGCGGGAGCAGGTTGGTGGTTGTGGAGGAGCAGGGTGGCCATTTGATCGCTAGTAGTGTCGTGGTCCATCAGGGGAGAAGAAAAGAGAGCGTGGATGGAGGCTATAAAGGAAAAGGTGCCTGACAAACCATCCATCCACGCCCCGCCAATTAAGGCACATCTTCCCGTCGGAGTTTCATTCCCCGCCACCTCTTCGGTCTTCAAAGGTACCGGCCTCACGCCGTCCGCCGTCCGATGTTCCAGGATCATTCGCCTGCCCTGTCACATCACCCTGTCAATCTCTCCCCGGCTCCGCTCCGTCACCTAGCCTTCTGTTCTCAGCTCCCCTTCCCTCCTCCGTTGTGGTGTTGTACCCGTGCCTGCCATCCCATGTTCCGTCTTACAAGGCACCCTTACCATCCAAACGCCCTGTCTCTTGTTTATATCCGCCCTATGCACTGGGTTCTCCACGATTCACTGGTTATCGAAGAAAGCAGGGTCACCCTTCCATTCCCGAAATGACGCCACCATACCTGCGTGGCATGCAGTGCAGATGGTACCACCTATTTTTCGAAGCCCGCCGCTCTATTTAGAAGCCCTTTGTTTGAATTCTTGTTCAATTGCTGCCTCTGTCCAGACATCCGCAGCGGCTCTGGTCCTACTGCGAATCCCCCCCAACTGGCACTACTGACGCCGACGGCTCTGTCACGGAGTAGCGCTGTCCCTATCCCACAGTGCAGCGCAGATAGTGCGCCGGGCGCGTCCAATTGTCAAGGTCAGGTGTTCAAACCCAGAAACTGCACAGCATCTCATTTCCAGCCACACGCATTTTGCCCCATCCGGGTGGCCGAGCACCGGCACCCTGTATTTCCTAACCGCGACCGCGTCCGACTCGCGCACGACAGTCGCATGCCCTCAGACGCATCTAAACGGCCTGTCCTTGACACCCCGGGGCCGGCGGGCAGCGTCCAGCCTCCCCGCCGCTTCACGCTCTGGCTTATCCGGTCTTAACCCAGGCGGCAACCTCGACCCTGATACGGCTCGGATGTGCGCGCACTAATTCATTGTGTACGAGGGTTCAATCATGAGCCCTAATGTCACATGTGTCACGCGCCCGGCCATGTGAACTAGGCACTAGAATATTGCCATCTATGGCTCTTGTAGCCTAAAATTTGCGCGAAGCCATTTCTCAGCCCTTTTGGGCGTGTCTTTTCTCATCACACGATGCCCGACGTGGGCATCCGCTGTGCGTCTCTCAAAATGCCAGATACGCTGTTCTGAGCACGAGAGTCGGTCGATGCTGGGCCTGCCACGCGTGCATCAGTGTCGCAGGCACTAGCAGTGGAAGAGAGAAGGTGTGTGTGGGATGGCTTGTGATGCTGCCGTACGCATGCTCGCAAGCAATCGTGCGCACTCTCTTCCCGGCTGCGGTTCGCGAGCATATGACCCCGTGCAGCGTGTCTGTATGGAACACTGGAACCGCATCGAACAACCAGCCTAGACCAGCCCACCTTCGACTTCGATGGATATATACTCTGTACAGTCTCTAGCACGAGCTTGACGCCACTCGGACGGCAGCCCGTGGGGGGTGCCTGCCCATATCCAGACAAGGCCACTTTTGGCCTTCTGATGCGACACGCGGGAAGACGTCGGCCGGCTGAACGTGCGGACGCGCCGTGACATCTGCATGTGCCATCATGATTCCTCATCACCGTGATCGCGCTTGTCTTGCAGGCTTCAACTTGCGCGCCCACCTGTCTGGCCCCGACTCTGCGCGACCGTACATGTGCGTGTGTGCTCCCGCAACACGCACGCAGCGGCCCCACGCTCCTGCGTCGATACTCGCGACCTCCACATGGAGCACCACCAGCCACTTCACACGCCCGTGAGTGACAAAACGCCCTGCGCGAAATCGCCCACTCAGTCGTACTAATAATAATCCCCCGGGCTGCCATCCGTATGTCCCGTCTTTCCGCTGGAAGATGGAAGGCCACATATCGTGCACACACCGCGCGGGATGGGTGCAGTGCAGCCGAATCAGAAAATCCGCAGCAACGTAAGCTGCGGGGTGCGCGCGCCAAGGAAAGATTTCGTGCCCCGACCAAGGAGGGGGTGGCCGAACTCCCGCCGCCATAGCGCCCCCGCCCCGCCGCGCGTCCATCGTGCGGCAGTGTTGTCACAGGGGGCGTGGCAGGTTGGCAGCGCACATGTGGGGGTCCATCTACAGCGAGGCGAGGCGAGGCACCCGTACCCAGTCCCCATGCACCTACAGATGAATTCTTTGGATGCGCGGTGCTGCGCAGATACCGCACGAGTGTGCATGCCCAGCCAACGAGGGGGGCCCTCCTGCGGCCGAACGGCAGCGACGATCGGGGCGCAGAGATCAAGCGTAGACAAGCTTCTGCACGCCCGAATCCCCACTAATCAAGTCTGTTCCATGTAGCGCTGTGGAGCGGTGCCACCGAGTCAAACGGCCCTGCCGAGCAGCGTGATTGTCATGACCCAGTCCCGCCCGCTGCTGCGGTGCCATGCCTGAGTACTACCGTATGATGTTGAAGCGGATAGCGAACGGTACGGAGCGCGCGCGGGCTGGAAGGGGCAGACATCCTGCCGAAGAGCGGAGTCCAGCCTGAGCGTACGAGTAGTAATGGCTGTGATTATGAAATTCGCCTGCCGCTGGGGTGCCGCCAGGCCGTGCACTGGGATTTGTGATAGTGTGGTTTGGAGACAGGTTGCGATCGATCCGCAGACGACGGGAGATCGTGCTCAGGGACCCGATGGCACGATGATGAGCCCCTGGGCATCCACTCGCACATGTCACTCATGCTGAGGTTGGGGTTCAACATGGATATCCGCGTCAGATGCACGTCAAAAGAACACTGTCGATGATCGCAGTCGAGCATGACGACACAGGTGAGGTTCGCAGAGTATGGACTACTCGTTACCATTATTATCATCAGCGCTCCACACGCGACTAGTAAAGACAGATCGCTACAGCTAACAGCCCTGGGAGAAAAACAAGGATATGGGATAGTCATTAGAATAAGCTGATGAGCTCTCCATGCTCGACAACACGTTGAGTGCCCGTAATGCTCTGCTACAATAATCGATTCTACGGCCTTGACCCGGACTTGGTCGTTCACTCATGGATGACGTCTAAAGGTCCGAATGATCCTGGTTTGGATTTCCAGATCGAGAGGCGCCGGACGGGTTGATTTTGTTTTCCATCTCCAACATGGAGGCGAACGCCTCGGTCTGTGGGTTGGTATAAGGTGGTGCTGGTCGTTTACGAAACGCAATGGTCAGTGCTGAGCAACGGAGCATACCCAGAGCCGGGACGTACGCTGAATATTTCGAGCATTACCTTCCTCTCCGGGGCCAGGCGCCGTCTCGACAAACGTCTGACAGTTCCCCACCTTCCACAAAGATGACGGTTCGCCGTCGGCAGCAACCCCCAGCTTCCTTGGTACGCTCTCCGCCACCCATCGTTTTTCTCTGCCGACCAGTTCGCGGGCCTGCGTTTCGTCGGGGAAGGATGACTGATGGCGTGTGACTGAAAGGTACGGCTGGAACGCCCGGGTTATGGCGAGCCACTCGGGATCAAATGACAGGACAGGCTTTCCGCCTTCTGGAAACGCATCCGGTACCGGGACGTCGATGACCTGAGAGTTTATTTGTGCCTGATGAAAAACAAGACGAACGAATGGCATACCTCCAGGAATTGTCGCTTAGGAAGACATTTGTCAAGCGCTACGAATTTGGTCTCGGCGTATGGAGGCAGCGGCGCCACAACCTGGGCTTCCTCCTCATCGAGCAAAATCTCATCAGGATTACTGTGATGGACGGCAGCAGAAGATGAACCACCGGCGCCTATTTGACTGGTGGACGGAGCTTGCTCGTCCGGTTGTAAGTCAGCTTCGTCGTCCACAGATATCACGATCTCGTCTGGATTCTGTGGGCCACTCTGCTGTTGCGCAGCAGACTCCGTTTCCTCCGTGCCGTGCCTCACGACTGCGTCGAAACGGCAATGAAGATGGGCTGAAAACCACCACTGCGGCATCAGGTTTCTCAGTAGACCCATCATCGGCGGGGAGCCCAAGTTCCCCGTCTTGATATCCCCACGGAAAAACGGTTTTCTCCTGAGCAGGTCGTTGAGGTCGCCGTAGTGTTCGATGCCTTGGGGCCAGTCATGTGAGAGAAAGATATTAGGCGATGATAACTGCAGAGTGCTCAGTCACTAGGCTGTCTCCGACCCGACACTGAGACGACCTACAAGTGATAGTCGTCTGACATTGAACTCCCTGATATGATATATACTTCGCAGGGCCGAGTTATTGTATGGCAGGCGTTCCAGATGGCCTAGTGAGTGTGTCAGGGCAGCAGGGGAACGAGATAACACTTTTCTCACCTTGGCGGAAGTCGTGTGACTTGTAAATGCCTGATGCGCCGGCTATACGAATGCCGTTCACCTGTACGCAGCCAGCGTGTCCAAGGAAATAGATGTTTGGCGCGAGCCAGCCTCCATGATACCTATTTTGTCTATCAAGGATAGCGCGTCCTGTCGAGAACATGTGCTTACAGCTCCCACATATAATTAGACGCTTCATGGTTGCCGCCAATGACGATGGTCAAGATCGGAGCCGAAAGCTGTCCAGTGTAATACCTAGACAAGTCGTCTGAGCAGAGGCAAGCTACACGAACCACATGCGGCGGAGAATCGCAGTGATTCGACCGAAGGAGGGTCTGCTAGAGCGCAGCCGAGGGAGAAACGGACGCACTTATAGAACTCCCCCAATTCCCTATACTTTGGAGGAACAGCCATACATTGAAGGTCTTGGTGGTTTCGAACGGCCTGGAAGTCTCCGCAGATCAACAAGAGGCCAACCTTGTAGCCTTTCTGGGTTTCCAACATCGCGATGGAGTTGTAGACTGCTCTGAGCTGCCCATGGCAGCAGCCTTCGATAGCTATCTGATACGAGTCCTCAATCAGAGCTTGTCACGGACACGAAGACGTGTAGCAACCTTCATTGTGGACGCGCTGTGGAGTCCTCTACTCACGGTGCAGTGAGACTTTTCCGTGTTGTTCCAGTTGATACGGGGACCCAATGATCAAGAATCGAAAGAATGCTACTCACATTGGTAAAGTACTTCTTACAAGGACCACGGCACGGGTCGCCGAGTTCGCTACAAACAAGGGCAAATTGTCCATGTCTCTTGAAGAGTTGCCTAATCAGATCTTGCGACATTTGATTGCTCCAACTGGTACGGTTTGAACGCATGATGCATTGATCTGGCGGCTAGTTTCCTGCTGGTACACTAATGCTGTTACGATTGCTTGCTACAATTTAGCTACATCATCAATTTGTGATGCGACGGTTGGCAGAATCATGATCGTCGTATATATCGAGTGCGATATAACTGACGAGGTGCAAGTGATGCATCAAAGCCCTCCCTGAATCCTTTTCTATTTCTGCGGCCGCGACGAGTGTGGAATCTGCTCAGGAAAGAGGACACAGTCGATGAACTTCACCGTAGACGACTCGTCTAACGAGCTCCTCTACTCCGCAGGTTGGGAAACCCAACCGGCCACAGACCCCAAGCTCTCGTCGTTCTTTCAGTCAACGTACCACTCAGCCGTCGACAACAACGCAAACATCACTTTCACGTCCATAGGTACCGTTTATCTCTTTCTCCAGCAACATCCCCCTCACGACCGTGCGAAGGGATTTCCGTGTATCTGTTTGGCTCCAAGGGTCCCCAGCATGTTCGTGAGCAGAACCATGCAATTCCCAAGCCCTTTGTTCTGATTTGTCAGAAGGCGGGGTTCGTCGTCTATTACGACGACACCGTGGAAACGGGGTCGGCGTTGGCCGATGAGCTGCAGTTCCAGCAGCTTTTATGGGGCCATGCCTTCGATAATGCATCCGTTGAACACACCGTGACTCTCGTCGTCGACAAGAGTAGTGAAAGTGATTGGTTCGATCTCGACTATGTGACCTTCTCTTTGAAGTAAGCCGTACAAAACACAAAAGTGCGTGAAACGGCTCGCTGAGTGGTTCCTCAGCGTGCCTGGAGCTCCTTCAAATACCGCCACGACGACCGTAGATCCTCCCTGGGCCATCTCGTCAGTCCAAAATATCCTACCTAGTTGTCAGGCGCTTTCTCATACGACCCTCCATCAGTCACACACCCTCGAGTCCAGGGCCTGTCGTCCCCATCTCTCCAGCGGCTGTCCAACCCGCGTAACTTACGTTCTGGGCGAAATGAAAAACGACCCCCATGCTGACCACGTTCTATTCCCACAGACCCGCAAACCGCAGCGCAAGCGCACCCAAGGCGTCCACCATCGCCGCCGCCGTGCTGGGGGGGCTCCTCGGACTCGCAGTCCTCCTAACCGCCGCCATCTACTTTTGGAGACGGCGGAGCAAGGCCATCGCAGACCGCGAGCGCAATTTCCGGGTCGGCTTCCAGGGACACGATACGCGCCCGTCCACCGGGGAACGGAGCGTTCTGCACGACCCCCCAAGAATGGGACGTGCGATGAATTCCCGGACAAGCCTGTTGCTCGCGTGGATCTGGCCGTCAAGGGGCGCTTTTACTAACATCAACTCGCCCGCCCCTTCGAATCATCAAGTCTGGGATGACGCGAATTCTCTGCATACGGATTTTCTGCACATGTAACGGTTTCGCCTCGCCTTCCCTTTCATGCTTCCTTTTTTGGGCCCCGAGAAGCACGCATGCTGCACGCTATCTGCATATATCTTAGTTTCATTCGTCTATTGTTGCGCATTTTTACGTATGTGCAGTTCTTTTGTCGTCTTATTTATCCGATTCTTCTTTTCTTTGTAGAGCGTTCTGTTGATTTGTGTCCTTCACCTTCGCGTGTACATACATCGATGGACAATTTGCTCCTAGTCTAGGTTAGTATTAACTTCTTCGATGCATGCTGCATGCATAGTCTACACAACGAAACAGAGTAAGGAAACTGCGAGTGGCAAGCAATCA
The DNA here is from genome assembly GCA_003314395.1 of Albatrellus ellisii. NCBI lineage: Eukaryota > Fungi > Basidiomycota > Agaricomycetes > Russulales > Albatrellaceae > Albatrellus > Albatrellus ellisii. The sequence goes on from QLPN01021828.1 coordinate 21,917, forward strand.
GTGACGTCAAGTCAGCAGCAAATAGCAAGATGGATGACAACGATGATGGTGATGATGGTAGGTATGGGGGGTGGCTGAACGATCAGTCGGTGGCAAAGCTGAGCATGGACCTATATACACAGAGTGATGTTGCAGAGCAAAGCAATGTGTGTATGGGGGTATCGTATCATCGAGCCTCCGTAGAAGAAAGCAAGAAGTGGTAGTCGTATTAGCAGAGCATTGAACCCGACGATTACGAATCAAGGGCGCTTTTGACTGTGCGATGGTGTACTTGGGAGCTTGGTAGGAGAGGTGAGCCCAGTAGGTGGCGCGTTTTCCTTTGCATCCTTGGACGAAGGCCGGGGCATAGCCAGCGTAGGAGCCGCGCGCGATGCAGGAACTGCAGACTCTTCATCGGCAAGGGGCACTTCGTCGTCCACAGGTTTCAGAGCATCTACTTCGGACGGCCGCAAGCCGAATCCGCACATGATTGCACCAGGAATCCCGTTGGTGGACTCCGCAATAGCACGGCGCAGCGACTCCATCTCCTCAGCACGGCGGATAACGTCAATCTCGCCCTGTGTCACTATACCATCCAACCAGCGATGGTGCGTTAGCTCGCCGGCACCGGCCCGTTTCTCTGGATTAAGCCGGAGCATTGGAGACAGGAAGGATGCGATAGTGGTCGCTGTCTCGCGAGAGAACTCATACTTGTCATGCAAGACGTCTTCTAGCGGCCAATATCGGAGCTTGTTGATATGGCGAAGCTCTCCTACAATATGCTGAGTAAAACAAGTTAATAATAATGGGTCACGAAGCAGACACACCTCTGCGGTTGAAAAATCGGGAACTGTACTTGCCGGAGAAGGCGAGAGACTGGTGGAACTCGCCTATGAGCTCGATGATTTGTGCGATATGGTCCTCATCTTTGCTATAACGCGAGCCGGCTTGCGGATCGAATAGATAGTCCCCGCCAGCGAGGAGCTCGAACAGCTGACGGGCGGCAGAGAACGGTCGCACGTTCATATCATGCTATCAAGAACGGAAATGTGGACTTACAACACAGGCAACACTCCATATATCTGCACTTGGGCCCCAGCGCGCGCCAAGGAGGACTTCTGGACAGCGATACTGCCGCGTTTGGATGTCGTCTGTGAAGTGATGCTCCACCCAGGTTGCTATAGCCAGTGGCGCACATGTCATGGAAACAGTTTAATAGAGCTCAAAAAATTCTTACCGTTCCCTAAATCCGCAATCTGGACGGTTATTCTCTCATGACCTTCCGGCGTGATCGGCGCTGTCACAGCTCGTTGATCGAGAGACATGGAGGACGTTGATGACGTTGAAGCATGACCAATCGGCGACTCACTAGTCTTGCCTTTATCAGGTGACGTGGGCTGATGCTCTGCGGAATACCGTGGCGCCTGTTGAGAAAGCAGGGAGGGGCCAGACGGTTTTGAAGGGCTCGAAGCTGCCTTTTCACCAAACCCTGGATCGCGCAAAAGCTGTGATATACGTTCAGACGCCTGATCCATCTCCGCAGAGTGACCGCGACGGTCCTTGGCCTCCCCATTGTCCCCGAGGTCGCCAGCAGCATCAGCGCTAGCACTGACGCTGACGCTGACACTGGCGCCTGTTCCCGGAACGGAGCTCGGTTTGCTGGCGCCTCCGTCAATCTTGCTCATACCAAAGACCCACGTGTCCAGCATGGGGGAAGTATGATAGGACGAGGACGGAGAGGGAAGGGGTTGCGAGCTGGTGATGAAGACAGACTCGAAGCGCGGGGTATGATTGCCGCCACGGCCACGGGATGGAGGAACACCAACAAGTCTCGTGGGAGGTGGTGTGGCATTAGTGGAAGACGACTCGGCTCGAATGATAGCCTCTATATCATCGATACAAATCAGAACGTTCTCCGGCTTGAGGTCTCCAGGATCCACGCCAGTGCGCGTCAATGAAACATTTCACGGTCTCGCAGATATACACGAACTCACCGGTGTGGATGACACCACAACATCTATGCATGTAATCAAGTCCGAGCAGGATTTGTTTAGCGATTTGTCGGACAAGGTGTTGAGGCACCCCTTTCCGTTGGTGGCGCTTGATGAGGCCCAGAAGATTTTCACCCAGAACCTCGAAGACCATGCAAACGTGTGTGCCATTAGGCCCCTTGTGACGGAAATGGTCAAGGAAGGAGATGACATGTGATCGACCAGGATGAGTCTGTGAAAGGGAGGGCGGAGGGTTCGGGTTTGAGGGGGAAGGAGGTACTGGAGGAGTACTGGAAGTGATCAGTCGCTGAAGGAGCTTGATCTCGTCGAGCGCGGTTTCGGTGTAACGAAGTGCAGATTTTACAATCTTCAATGCCACATGGCGACCGAGCCTGACAATGATGTAAACGCAAAGCAAAAGAGAAAGACAGATCAGGGAGGAAGAGATGTCAGGGCAGACGATGGGCGCGAGCCCGTAATGCGAGGGCTCGAACGCAGGCGATACACAAGTATTGGACGAGCGCTTACTTTATGTCCTTGGCAAGCCATACGGTGGAAAAATGGCCCCAGCCGAGTTTTCTGACCACGGTATATCTGCCGTCTGAAAAGGTGTCGCCGATATGGACTGGATGGTAACCGCCGTTGCAGTAGTCCTCCCAGTCTTCCTCGTCTTCGGTCATGACGGACTGGGAGTAAGAGGAATAGGAACCGTGCGACATTGTTATGTGCCGTGGATTGATTGAGAATATTTGTGTGCGAAGCTTAGCCTGGCTTGTCAACGCGGAGTCCTGAGAGCAGAGATAAGCCTCTAAATATTCCGCAAAGATAAGAAGGTGATCTCACTTGCCCCTTTTGGTCTCGTCTCGTTGTTTCACGTTCTGTGTTTGTAAGTGCCCACTTGGACCCACTCGCCTACAAAAACGCGAAGCAACAGCGAGGGATAGGAGGAAGACAAGAGGGACGCAGACAAGGGAGCGCGTAGCGGACTGCTCGACTTGAACTCGAAGCTTTCCTACACGAGTCACGTGATATAATCTCTCTAATTCAAATCTCTCAGTTTCTCCCGCTTTCCTTTTGCCCCTCATGCACGAATTACTCCTTGCACTTGGCTAAGCTACATATATGCTATTTTGTCCTGCTCTCTTCATCTTGGTCGTCAAATCTTTGAAAGCAGAACCTTGGCTTCAGAGCTTTGACCACCTTGGACCTAGTCGCGCGCAAGGCTCATAGCGAGGACGGGGTGAGCTAGCACGCCATACGCCGAGCGACTACCGTGGAAGACGTGTCACAGCTTCTGTCATTTGTATTGAACCTAATCAAGCTTCATGACGCCCGCTCGTTGCGTGTATCACTACCCAGTTTCTTTCGCTCTGTTCACCTTCCTCCGTAATCATCCCATCGAGGCATAGAGTATTACATACGAGGTCCGAGCCGACTATCTCAAACTTGACTTCTCTGTCACCTTCGGGTGATTCTTACGATGAATCGATTCCTTGCAGCTGGCTTCACGCCATCGTTGGTTAGAATATCGACTGGCTGCCACCGTGGCAATGTCTAATTATGGGTCAAGACTGCTCGATGCACTAGGCTAATTATGTGGGTACGTATCCATGTGTGTTCCGTGACTACTTGCGCTGCGTATCATTCATCCATAGCGTCCTGCTAGCACGTTTCGAAGACGCTACTGTTGTCAGCGCGGTGTCCTTGTGCTTTGCTTTGAGCGTCTACATCACAATGTCAAGCTGCAAGCCATAACACGAACCGGACTTGCATTGTGAATGTTGGTTCTCGTTACCTTCTCGGACCGGATCACCCGTGCCTGGAACCCCAGATGACCTTTCGGGGGACTTGGACCCACGCTACGTTGTGTTTGAGCGCGAGTCATCTCGCTATCATCCTTCATCTCCAATTCTTCAACGCCACAGTTCCCATTCTTGCCAACGCGGTATCTCGATGTGACGTCCCCTCCTTAACCCTAGTCTTGCTCAATTGTAAGTTAGAACTGTTGTCTTCTGCTGAGGTCAGCAACGAAGACTGACCCTAGTGCGTGTTTGCCAGACTGCATGGTCTTCCCTCGCTATACCTATACTTCTGACTTGTCGTGCCCCACTCTCAATCATTTGCTTTCAATGACAGAAGGACAAAGAACAAGGTAACTACGATCTTCTCTGTTTGACCTTCTGTTTGACCATCGTATTGACCGATGGGAACCCTTCGCCCCTTTGTTGTTCAATCGTAAGCTTTGTACCAGACAACAGCTACGTGGGTGATGTCGGTTCTCGTTCGCCATCCGCATCATCTGAGGAAAATCCACTAGGCAAGAGCAACGATCTCAGGTACATATTTGACCAGTTCTTCCATTTTACAATTTGTCCAGTCCTCTCCTTCACTTGCATCTTACAACATGTCCAGTGTACGACGGGTGCTGTCTCATGTCCTCTCCCGGAAAGAGCGCGATGCGAAGCAAATGCACCAGCTACTACGTCTTGCTTTCACCAAGTTGGACCAGGAATCCAAGAGGGCTACTGACGCAGAACGTCGTGCCACGGATTACCTCGCAAGAGCACGAACAGCCATTGACGCACGCACCCTCGCTGAGGCAGAGGCCTCTCGCACTCGCGAGGAGTTGGGTATGTACAAGGTTCAGCTTGACCAGGCGCAGCGTGAGATATATCGGGCCCAAGAGTTACTTGACACCCTTGAGGCACGAAGACGCGAGGCCGAGGAAGGTGCGGCAAAGGCACGAAGCGTAGCTCGACGTCTTCACGAGGTGAGGGCTGCAGATAATGCACGGGAGGAGGGACGCAAAGAGGGTTACAGGGCAGGTGTGAGAAGAGGTTGGATGATGGGCTGGGAGGAGGCGGTCGAGGAGCGGAGATTGGGCGAAAGCAGGCTCAGAAGCCGACCACGCCGGAGCTTGCAGGAAGCTCTATTCGCCGAAGATCACACCCCGCCAGATGATCCCGAACTAGAGTCGGACTCGTCTACCGACTCTATCGAGGCGCCGCAAGGCGGCCCCCAGTCCGAGTGCGTCATTTTAATTGCGAGTGTGTCTTTCGCATTGATTTGGTTATCTTTACTTTAGGAGTGCAACTGTTGCCGCTAGACCTCATGTACCTGACGTGGGATCATATGCACCACCGCCGCACATACCGACAGTGACGACACCTTTCCGCTCGCCTTCACCCAATGAGAGATTGGCCCAAGCCCAAGCTCAAGCCCAAGACGAAGACCAGGCTCAAGCTCAAGCTCAAGCCCAAGCCCAAGCCCAAGCCCAAACATTAATGCGTTATATCCCTCCTCCCGACCGTCATCGTCGTCATCAAACACCAGAACCTCCACGTCATCGGACACCAGGACCAGAATCCGCTCGTCGACAAGCCCCAGGGGCGTTACGCCACCAAACATCAGAGCCTGTTCGCTATCGCAATTCTGAACCACGTCATGTACCACCTCCTGTACAACGGCAGCCATCGCAACCTTCGCAGACCCCACCACCGCCACGCCCGTACACGCCCGCGTCCAATCGATATCCTGTCTCTACTCGCCCATATACACCACATGAAGATGCACCATCCGACATTCACCCTCTCCCCGTATTCAATGCTTCTCCTTTACCAATACACCGTCCTGTCTCCATTCCTCCCGACGGTTACATACCCTTCGCTCGTAGTGGTCGGGATGGACAACCTGCCATCGTTATACCACCTCCATATGAGTTTTCAGAACTGGGAGTGCCGCAGGAGCCTGTAATTCCGCAGTCTCCACACCCGTCAGAGCCGGCCGCGCCCCCACGAGACGATGCGCCTTCCAATGTTCCCCCACGACAACACACCCCATATACCAGAGATCATGCACATGATAGACATGCACAAATACCATCGGTACCAGCACCACAGCGGATCACAAAACAGACTTCAAATCACTCTCGCGCATCGACGCATCTATCTGAGTATGAGATACTCTCGCCATTAGATGGCCGTGCCCAGGGCACAGGGGGTCAGGCACGACTCCAACGCCCAGTGGCTAGCGAGGATGAGGAACTGGAGTATGGTGAAGCGCCCCCGGCCACAACGCAGGACCGTTTCCGCCCTCAGTCGTCACAACATTCTAGGCCACCTGAACAGGTAGGTTCATTGTTCAACCATTATATGCCGTTTCTCATTGGGGCTGCTCTAGCGTCGAGGCCATAGTGGTCCTCCTCGTCCTCGACAACTTGTCTTCCCTGCACCGCTCGCCCCGGTAGCAGAGCATCAAGCGAGGCCGTCCTCGCGTCAGGGATCAGAGCAAACACATCATAACTGGCCTCGAGGAGATTCTGACAGTCCCATGCAGACTGAGCGTCCGCGCGAACGCCCGGGCCGCGCCCGCAAAACGTCCAGCGACGTCCATATAACGGTGGAATCGCCTGTGAGTTTTCCCAGTAGGAATCGTTATCTAGGGGTTGTTGACCAAATCTTATGGCAGTCGCCGCAGAGCTCAATTCCCTCGCCCACCAGCACCCGCATCACACACCCCGAGCTTCTCAGCCCCGAACACGCGCACCGCGCTCTACCATCCACTGGACGCTCTTCCTCACGCAATAACACTTCGCAGCCCCAGCTGACCCCGCTCCGCGAGTTTTCTGATCTGTCCACGAGATTTGTGCCCAGTGCACCACCAAGCGAGGCCTCGACGCGTCACAGGTCGCGCACGCCCGCCCTACCAATATATGAGGCTGCTCCTGTCCCTGACGGTTTGCAGTACCCCAAGTCGCCCTTCTTGTCGTTTTCTTCTATTCAGAAGTCGCCAGCGCCGGCGGCCCAGCCCGGAGAGGATGAGTTGTCGTCATTTCCAGGGGAAGGTATTCTCGGGCTGAATGCAGGAAGCTTGCCGCGGCGGAGGCGCAGATGAGAAACCTGCATGGCAGGTTTCTACGTTCCATCTTTTGTATCCTGCACACGGCCTCGACGTCGAGGTTCTTGACGATCTTTCACATGCACCACATTTGCATCTGTACTATACTGAGCATTATAGCAAACAGCTGGCCTCCTGCATTGTTTTTCCGTTTCTCCCAGGCACACGCTATGTGTGGTCGAGGAGCATGTATTTCTTATATTTATCTGGACATCCGATAGGTCATTTTACATACGTCCTTCCAACACCACGTTTGCTGACATCACACCAAGTAATAACTTTGCATATCTTGTCTGTATAACTCTGCATAGCATCAGGACGATGTTGTAGGTCATCCATTGGTTTATGTACGTAGTTGTGGCATCATGGAGCGCACGCAGTGTTCTCAGAGACAATCTCTGTAAGCAAGAAACATGGGGATTCTTCCATTGTGGCGTGACACCACGAACTCTAGGGCTTCGGTGTATAAGCGACGCTACATCGATGCTATCGCAAGCTTGCCTAGGGCGTCTGTACAGGGATTTCATACGCACTACATTGGAATCATATCAAACAGCCGCGTGTGATTCGACACCAGAAACATCGAGTTTGACGCGCGGTCAGTCGAGAACGGGAGGGAGAAAAAAAAAAGGGGGGGGGGGGGCAGGACTTACCCTCCGCGGATAATTCTCCGTCAGCTTGTTGCATCCCCAGCACTTGGCCTCCAGTTTCTCATACCCATCCATGATCTTCATGACAAAGTTATCCATCCCTCTGTGCTAGCTGATGTCCAGGTGGCACAGCTCATGGGCAACATTGAGTAATAGGACATCTGTCTTTCCTTCTTTTTCTTGATTACACATCTACTGGTCTACTGCACTGCAGCATCTACTTACAAATATCTGCATGGTTTCACTAGAACATTCTATCTACAGCTAAAACTGACATGTCATGTACTATATTTACTTCAGTAGGATACCCTATGACCTGAGGATATACTATAAAAGACCTCCAACTATGTACAGTTGGTTCATCAAGCCTTTGATGAATGATGTGTGTGTGAGGCCAATGCTGTGTCAAAGCCCAACAACTGAAAGAAGACTAAAACAACAAAGGACAATTGTGCTTAGACTAGTGGATATCCCAGATGTATAATCAGTAAAGTAAGACAAGAAAGGACTAGAGGCTACTGCACCTAGCAGATATCCCAGATGATCAGAACTAAGGATAAAACACTAAGTGGACTACTGTATATATATAGTACTGGAACAAGTGCACAGACCATGCTATACATTATAGGGCCAGAGTGTGAGAACAATAAGTAAGCACTCCACAGTCAGGGTGGGAACAATAAGAAGGATTCCATGGTAACAGTGAGAGAAAGAGTCATAACTACTTCATAAGTGGGCCAATTGGAGATTGGACAACTGGTGCATTATCAGCCAATAAAGATGAACAAAAGGAAAGCATGACTGTGAGAATTGCTTTGATAGATCAGGAGTGATTGTAAGATCTGTAGTGATAGAGACATAAGAAAAATAGGAAAAGTGAAGAGAAAAATAAGAGAAATAATAGTGGCCTGACAGTGTGTGTGCCAGGCAAGAAGGCAATTGCAGAGATGACAGTGGATGGTAGAAGGATGTTGAGGAAGAAGGTGAGTGTAGAAATTTACCACTACTCCTTGATCTAAAAGATGCTCTGTCCTAGAGTGAGTGTGAGGGAGGCATTGAGAAAGGGACAGTGGTCCCAGAGCTGTCTGAAGAAGTTCACAATGATCTCCAGGTACTGGTCCATGTTACCAGACACTTGCCTAGGCACCTCATAACACTTTTTCTTTTTCTTTCTTCATATACATTTACTTGCTAAGGACTATCATCATACAATTAACAAGGACTCACTATTTCATTATTATTTACCTTTGTTTATCTCTTGTTTGTTTTGCACTTGTGGCTGAGCCACTTAGTTTATCATGGATGCACCCTAGTCACATGATCTTGTTGATTGCTGTGCAATCATCATTGATCAGTGAACTTGAACTACTTGTACTATCTTTAGAATACCCAGTTTTGTATAAGTAGTTGAAAGACTGGTGGTCATAAACCCCAGTCTTGTCAACTTTGCAATCTAGGGATTCTCCTACACTGCACTTGACCTAAGTTTGCTTTCTTCTCACTTCAACCTCTAAAGAACTAAGTCTAAGATCTCTAAGTCACTAAGTGTTGCTAAGACATCCTAAACTCATCATCTTGGATCCTCATTTAGTCATCAGCAGTATCATCCTCATCACTATTTCATTGATCCCACTCTTCATTGTCATCAGGAGCATTTATCAAGCTTATCAAGCACATAACAACTACCTTGTTACCAGGGGGTATAATTATTGTAAGCCTTCCCTAAGACTGTCCAATAGGCTGCTCTTAGCAGTGTTGACATGTGAAGGATCAGTGCAGCAGTTACCTAGGCCAGGTTGCTCCACTCAAGGAGGACAGAAGGGCAATGGTGGGTAGAGTATGGGCAGAAGCCTGAGGAGAAGGAGAAGCACTAACATTGCACAGAAATAAGAGTAATAAAGAGTGGACAGTGTGTCCATGCTACTGGAGAAACTAAGAAGTCAACTATGTTGGTTTTTCACTACCTTATGATGCTGATCACACTGTTTTTACTTATTAAGTATACTTATCTCTATCTCATCTTATTGGTATTTCTTTTCTCTTTATAGTTTGAGCTCCTCTTAAACTCTATTCTGCTCTTACTATATCTTCTTTACTTTGTCTTTGTCTCACCTCAGCACTTCTGCATGTGCTGAGGTGAGCATCTCTTCTACTCTCTGAGTTCTCTTCTGACATACCTGCTCTATGCAGCTCTCTCTCTTCTGTGTACCCTCTACCCTCTGGTATACATCTTCTCTATCTTACAGCCTGGTCTCTTACCACAATGGCCTTTGGGCTTTACACTTATCAATTCCATGTCATGGTGTTTGCTTCCCTAGCTGTTACAAGGCACTTGCTTTGGCACCTTGTAACACATTTCTTTTTTCTTCTTCTTTTATTTTTCTTTCTTACTTACTAGTAAAGTGTAGTATTATTACTACAAGTGTGAGCTTAGCTCCACTTTACTTAGTAAGGACTTATTTTCCTT
>QLPN01021829.1:6000-31587 GCA_003314395.1 Albatrellus ellisii
TGTGTGTGTGTGTGTGTGTGTGTGTGTACACGCGAACAGAGACAGGGGGATAAAAAGAAAGAAAGCTAAGCGGCCTCCCCCCTCGGCCAGCCCATAATACCCCAAACCCACAAGCTAATGGGCGTTCGTAAACGATAAATAGGGCGACACATAGAATACGCATTCCGAGAACGGACGCAAACATAGTATGGAGAAACGATGAGCTCAAACAGAAAAAGACAAAAAAGAAAAACAGATAGAAAATGAGAAAGAAAAAAGGGCAAGTCGGACCTTCTCTACTCCTCCTCCTCGTCCTCCTCCTGTATCACATGTCCTCTGAACGCCGGCCCCGGCCTGTTATTCGGTAGCTGTCTCCTCGTCCCGCGCGCATCCGGCGCCTCAAACGCCGCGTCCACCGGTAGTGGCGAGATGCGCCCAATGGGCGAGTGCGCTGGCTTCAAGCGCGGCGTGCCAGCCCCTGGCGCGCCTTTGCCCGCGCGCTTCACGGTGCCTGCGCGCCCCACATTCCCGCGCGGCACAGCGGACAGGACGATCGGCGATGAGGCGTCAGAGGCCGCGTGCTCCTGCAGGACGAACGTGGCGGACGACGCGGAGGCAGGGAGTTGGCCGAGCCCGCCGACGAATGCGGGGACGTCCTCGTCTTCATCGACCCAATCGTCCTCGTCGCCGAGGTTGAGCGACTGCCGCCCGGAGAACACATCGCGGATGCTCGTCGGCACGTCGCTCGTGGGCGACACGGACAGCACTTCGATCGGCATGTGCGCCGTGCGCGTCTGCCATCCTGGCGGCTCGAGCCCCCATGCCTTCTTCCAGCTCGAGCGCCCCGCGAGGCCGCCATGCCCCGCAGATATGGGCGGCAGGAACGGCGTCTGCCGCTTCTGCGCGACAAAAGTCGAGGTGCTGTACGAGCTGCGGCGGAGGGCGTCGTCGAACGTGCGGCGGGACGGGGCGGGCTTCAAGGGCGAGCTTGTGCACCGCTCACCATCGGACAGCTCGTAGAACGAGTTCGGGCGCGACGACGGAAGCGAGTGGATGGATGATGCTGTCGAACTGGAGCGCACATGGATGGGCCGTGAGACGCCATGGGATGGCGAGCGCACGACACGTGTCGAGGAGCCGGATCCGGCACGCCGGTGCAGCGGCGACGCAGTGCGGGTGTGGATAGAGCCTGTGGAGCTCGCGGAGGGGGATTTCCTATGGCGCGGCTTGATGGAGAAGCTGTGGACGGACGATGGCCGTGAGGAGACGTGCTCGCCGCGCTCCGAGTTGGGCGTGTGGCTGCCGAAGGAGCGGCGGCTGGGGTCGCTCCTCTGGCGTGACATGTTTACTGTGTGGTCCGCCCCGAACTGCGGGGAATCTAGCATGACCATGTGCATGGATGCGCTGGAAGACCTGCGCGAGTTGACGCTGCTCGAGCGGCGTGAGGACATGGAGCGCCCCTTGGCACGGTGGCCATTCCGCGACGATGAGTTGGCGCTGGTCCTCCGCTTCACCTTGATAGTACTCCTACTGCCATCTGCAGACCCAGGCGTTCTCGGCTTGTTCACCGGGGTGTGCGCGAAAGACATGCCGGGGGGACTTGCCGAGGATCCTGCCTTGCGCTTCCCCTTCCGGTCCTCGTTGAACCACATACGGAAGGCTGACAGCAGGCTCGCGCGGTTGCGATGATGCCCTGAGCTCTTTAGACCACTATTGCCAATATTTGGCAGCGCACTGAGCGTGTCACCCGGAGAGGTCGCCGGTGTCAGGGCATTCGAACCCGGGGGCGAGTTATTCAAGCCCGGGACGACCCACCCCGATCCGGACGACCCGGATCCGCAGGCTAGATCGTGTTCCAGGCTGGCAGACAGGGGGATTGTAGAGTCCTTGACTGCCTTCAACGGCGGGGACTTTGTCAGCTTTGCACTCCCGTGCGAGCTTCGTGGCCGTGGTTCGTCCGTAGTGGACCGCTTTTCGCTCTCGCGCTCCTTTTCCTTCGCCCGCTCTTCCTTGACCACCTCGTTGGACTTCTTGCGGACAAGCCCCGCGGCCTCAAGTGCGGTCGTCGCGCGTTGCATGATACTGACGCTGCCTGACCTAGCCTTACTCTCCCGTCGGCCTTTCGAGCCTTCCTTATCTTTATCCTTATCCTTGACAGATCCGCTCGGTGTCGATGGGTGCGATTTGATACCAGACTCGGTGGTGGATGGCGATAAGTATGGCTGGTGGTTAGGCGACACCGTGCGCGGCGGCGTCGTTGGGCGGTGAAGCGAAGCCGCAGTCGGCGTGGCAGGGATGAACGCCAGCTCGGGAGCCGAGCGGGCGGGGGCCAGTGTGGCAGTGGCGGGAGTCTCCCGTATTGTCTGTGGCGCCTCGGCCGAGAGGCCCTTGCTCCGCTTATTCTCGACGCTTCCGCGCGCCTCAGCATCATCGTTCTCGCCTTCCTCGATCTGCGAGAGCATGACCTTACCCGCGCCCTCTTCGAGCGCGCGCTTCTCCGCCTTGCGCTTCAGCATCCACCACATCGCCCCCGTGGAATCACATGCGTTGCTCAGCACGGAGTGTACAATCTGCCCGGTATCGAACCCGAGCGAGCTCAGCGTGTTTAGAAGCTCACGCTCCAGCGCAGTTCCGAATATGATCGGTGCAGGCGTGTTTAACAGGGACGCAAAGTCCTGCGGAGGCAACGGACAGATCGTCTTTTCGGTCGTCGGCGAGGCCGACTCGGATAGTGTTGACGACACCGAGCGCCGCTTCGTCCGCACTGGCGTCCGTGTCGGAAGCGCGGGCGGCTCTCTAGACGCAGATGTGGTTGATGTTGGAGATCGTGGACGGGAAGACGGCAAGCTGCTTGCCGCTGGAATGTGTAGCGGGAACAAACTCGTGCCTATGGCTGCCGGCTCCTCCTCGACCGTCTCAGGCTTCCCCTTCTTCCGTTTCTTCTTGCTATCGTCTGAGGGGGGCCTACGGATCGTGGTCTGGCTGGGATTGCGGTGGATCACAGGGTGTTCCTCGCAAGATGCCGACTCGTGCGATTGATCCTCGTCGGGGCTCGTTGCTGACGAGCAGCCGATCTCCGAGGACGCAGACCGGAATGTGGAGTCGGAAGCTACGGATGAACTGGATGGCTCCGCTGGCTCCACAACGACCACAGCAGTCCTCCTTGGCACGCTGTTAGTAAACCAGGGGTGCGCCAGAATCTGGGATATCGTGATTCGCATTGTTGGGTCCTTCTGCAGGACCTGCTTGATTAAGTCGCGTACGTCTAGTGGAATGTCAGGACCGACTGGGGATGCGTGTATACAAGAGGGACCCACCGTCAGAAAGCCATTCTGGATCTTCAAATTCTGCCTTGATGACCTTCTGACGCATGATAGACTCGTCGTCATCGTCAAATGGGAGGACGCCGGTTAACAATGTGTAGAGGATAACACCTAACGACCACACGTCGACCTCTGATAGTGTGTCAGCGCACTGTCGTGCAACCAAGAGCTATACATGAAGAGCCAAAGAAAAAGGAATGGTGTATCCCCAATAGTCCTGCAGCATAGTACGAGCGGTTGTAGAAACCACGTGTACTCAGCGACTCCGTGTGGGCATGCTCTGTGAGACTGTGACATATGTCACTGAAATGCGACAGACGCAGGCAGCATGCAACAGGCGCCCAAGTGCGTGAAAAGACACGCATACGATTAGCACTCAATTTGGAGCCTAATCACACGCGAGCGGGCAGGCATTGAACAGAAAAAGGCACACCCACCTGGACCCAAGTACCTCTTTCCTTGGAGCATCTCGGGCGAGGCGTACCCGGTGGTGCCACAGAACGTCTCCAAGTACGCACCGCGCTCGAACTCGCGCGTAAAGCCGAAGTCGCCGAGTTTGACCCTGCAGCGCTCGTCGAGGAGGACGTTCTCGAGCTTGAGATCGCGGTGGACGATGCCCTTCTCGTGGACATAGTTCACAGCGAGACAAAGCTGGCCGAAGATGATGCGGGTCTCATCCTCAGAGAGACGGCCCTTCTCGGTGAGGTAGTCGAAGAGCTCGCCGCCGGAGCAGAGCTCGGTGACGAGCCAAATGGAGTTCTCGGTGGCGATGACCTCGTAGAGCTGGGTAACGTGGGGGTGGTGGAGTTGGCGGTGGTGGTGAATCTCGCGGGTGAGGGTGGCGGAGAGATTCTTGGGAGTCTGCTTGATGGCGACGCGGGTGGAGGTCAGCCGGTGGGTGCCCAAACGCACCTTACCATACGTCCCTGAATGCAGGGGTTCGGGTGAGTCAATCACGGCAGAGTAAGAGAGAGGGACGACAGCAGACCTTCACCGATAACCTTGCCAAGGGTGTAGTTACCGACGACCTTGATCTTTGTGGAGGACAGCTCCTTGCCCAATTCGTTGTAGGCTGTTGCAAGCTGAGCCTTTTGGTTCTGGGCTACAGAGCTAGTGTGCTTGTGTCCAGAGGATGACATGGTACAGAGACAAGAAGAAAACAGATAAAGAGGGGCGCAGGCTCAAGGGCCTAGTCGTAAAGCACAAGTATTAGAAAGTTGTCAGATAATCAAGTTGGGGATGGCAGGAGGGAAGGGGAGCATCTAGACCGTGGGAACAAGGGCTCCCCCATGCGTAATACTCTAATGTATGCGGGCTGACTTGAACACTACTTTCTTCCTAAATTTATGTGTGTATCGTGTAGCTATAAGCGATTGCGCTTGTTCAGGATTCGTGCGTTGGAGACCTTCTGCGAGTATATACAATTAATACATGGACAAAAAGAACAGACCGATACCGGAAACTGCCGGAGGCGGGTTGGCCGTGTTTGCCACAAGACCCGTGCTGACTTCCCCTCTCCCCGCCTGTGCTCTCTACCGTATCTCATTGATCCCCTCCAGCTCACCTCTCAAGTAACGATATGTCGGTGTCCATTTCTTTTCCACGTTTGACACTGCTGACCTGATATGGCTCACCCCACCTGCTTTGCAGGTCTGAGCCTTACGACCCATACCTGCCGCGAGGAGGCTCGTCTTCCAACCCGCCAGGACCCAACCCGTCGGGGCCCAACCCCAAGACGGCCGCTATCCAGGCGCAGATTGACGTCACCACGGGAATCATGAAAGACAACATTCATCGAGTGATGGAACGTGGAGAGAGATTAGACTCACTTCAGGACAAGACTGGTGCGTCGTCGCCCGTTTTTTCCGCTTGCGGGGTGTCGGCGTACACGAGCAATTGCTTGCGTCACGACGACCCCTCTTGGCCACTCCAGCTCAACGCTTCCAATGCCCGACAGACAACCTGGCAGTTTCTGCGCAGGGATTCCGCCGTAATGCGAACCGGGTACGGAAGGTATGTGCCGTCACATGGAATTAACTATCTGTGCGTCTAATACCTCTCCACAGAACATGTGGTACGTCACATAGCAACCGATTGTTGTGTTGATGCAGATTGACAATTGATGAATGTGATTGTTCAGGTGGAAAGACATGAAGGTGAGCAGGATCTCGTGAGCAAGGGTAGCCTGAGCTGATGTGGGTGACAGATGCGCATCATCATTGGCGTCGCCATAGTTATCATCATTGTCATAATTGTTGTGTCAATTGTGAAGGCGACGCACCATTGAGGGCTGATTTGTGCTACGTCTGTGCCCGTTGTTGTACCTATGCGCGTAGATTTATTTGTAGCGCGTTTTGTGAGAGAGCCTCCGTTATATACTGTGGACTATAAAGCCGGACAAGCGGGCCGAGAGAGGCCGACGGGTTGACCAACGGAGGAGCCGACGGTCTCTACTTGTGCTGGGCCCGCTGTCGTATGACACGCCCGAGGCGGCATGCGTGGCGCGCGCGGCTGCTCGACCTCACGGAGAGCGGTCTGCACCTCAAGCTGCCATCGGACACGCGTGAGAGCACCGCGTTCCTCTGCAACATCGCGGAGCACATATTCAAGTTCGACAGGCTGCACAGGCTCGTATGGCCCTTCCCCGGTGTGTCCCGCGCCCGTCCTTGGCATGCTCACCCCGCCGCCAGTCGTCGCGGAGCACGAGACCTACTTCCACATGCTGCTCGTGTACTACTACTCGCCGAATACGGGCTAGCGGGCGCGGGAGGGAGGGAGGTAAAAAGAATTATGATATACCCGGCGCACGGTAATGCGTGGGTCGCTGGGGCCGTGCACGCGTTTGGCTCTGCGATGCGTAACCGGCATAGGCATGTGGGGTGTTGTGTTGATGTATATACTTCCGTGCGCTGCAGTGCTGATAATGTCGCACACCGTGATTTAGTCACTAAAGGCGAGCCGGTTTGGGCTAGAGAGGTCATTCCTTCCTGCACTGGTGAGAGAGTCTGAGCCGACAGCTTGCACTGAAGCCATCCGATAACAAAAAAAGTATAGAGTACAATACTGTAGGCGCTTGGGTGTTATACGCGTGGTGGGGTTCGGACCGAGCAAGGGAGGCTGACTGAAAAGGAACCAAAAGTGGCAGCGAACGCTGGCATGCTCGCGTCGAACACCCCTCTCGCTCTTTCCTCCACCTCGCCCCCATCGCCATGAACTTCTTCAAGGCTAAACTGCGCACCCCCTCCGATATTGTCCGTGGCCTCAGCGACCACGTCCTCAAGCTCGACTCTGCTTCCGCAGGCGAGCCACGCCGCAAGGTCTGTTCCCTTCCTCTGCCGTCCTCGCTCTGCCCTGATCGTGCCCCCACAGGCCAACGAAGAGATCAGCAAGCATCTCCACCAGATCAAGTTCGTGCTCAACGGCGAAGGCGGAGGTGAATCATAACATCCCCTCATCTCTCCCCCTCATCCTCACGTCCTTCCCGCACCCTGCCTCCAGCGGAGCCTGTCCCTGAGGTCCTCGCCCAGCTCGCGCAGGAGACATACAACACCAATCTCCTCCTCCTCCTCGTCCAGAACATCTCCCGCTTCGACTTCGAGGCCCGCAAGGACGTCGCCAACGTCTTCACCAGCCTCCTCCGCCGCAAGCTCGGCTCCCGCTTCCCCACAGTCGAGTACGTCTCCGCTAAGCGCGACATCCTCTTCGCCGTCTTTGCCGGCTACGAGCACGAGGACGTCGCCCTCAACACCGGCATGATTCTCAAGGAGATGCTCAGACACGAGCCCCTCGCAAAGATCTTCCTCTACTCTGAGCAGTGCGTCCCTTCGCACCCGCACTGATGGACGCACTGACCNCCCCCCCCCCCCCGCGCTTGGTAGGTTCTACAAATTCCCCCACTACGTCGAGACGACCACTTTCGGCATCTCGTGCGACGTGTACGGCAACCTCAAGGACTGTCTCACGCGCCACAAGCCCATGGTCGCCGAGTTCCTCGGCAAGAATTACGACCGCGTGCGTGCCTAGCGCATATTATCGCCCCTCCCCTGCTGTTGTATGCTGATCGCGCGCCCAGTTTTTCAATTCATTCACCACGCTCATCATGTCCGAAAACTATGTCACCAAGCGCCAGTCCCTCAAGCTTCTCGGCGAGATTCTGCTCGACCGTGCCAACTTCAACGTCATGACGCGCTACATCTCGAACGAGACGAACCTCAAGATGATGATGAATTTCCTCCGCGACAAGAGCAAGAACATCCAGTTCGAGGCGTTTCATGTGTTCAAGGTGCGGCGCGGCCCTTAGGGTCGCAGTATTGTAATGCCGACAGCGCTCAACGTAACACTCCACAGGTTTTCGTTGCCAACCCGAAGAAGCCACCCCAGATTGAGGGCATCCTTCGCAGGAACAAGGAGAAGCTCCTCGTCTTCCTCAGGAATTTCCACAACGATAAGGACGGTACGTGCACCCTCTTTTTCCTCCGGCGACTTCCTAGCTGATATCTATCCGGCGTCGACAGATGAGCAGTTCACGGTGAGTGTCTGTACACCTTTCGCGCGTGCACTTTTTGTCTAACGCAATTCTGTCACAGGACGAGAAGCAGTTCCTCATCGTGCAGATACAGAGCCTATAGATTCGACTGTGCTGTCGTTGCGTTCCATTCGCTAGCTAGATACCAGGCCCCCCGCAATACCACGTCTCCCGCAGATCGCCTTCTGTTTCTACCATTTGTCCTGCTCAGTGCCCTTCCTGCAATAACACAACCCTCCCGCAGCGCACGCCTCTCGCAACCACATCCGCGTCTCTGCTCTGCATATCTATATCTCGTTAAAACACCGTCCTTGCTCTCCGCTCTTCCGCTCTCGCACACTGTGTACCCGTTTCTTGTTTGTAGCCGCCCACTGCCAACCATCGGCCTCCCGCGCACCATACCCGTTCCCACCCTGCATTGGCTTTTACCCCTGGTTTCGACCGTCTCCCCTCGCCCCGCGCGCAACTCGGCGGACCCGCCCGCCTCTCGAGCCACAGTCTGGGGTGTTCTGACTCAGCCGGGCCGCATGCACCGTGCTCGAGCGCACGCACTGGACACATGGCACCCGTGCTTGTCATCTCCGCGTCTGCATGTATTCATTTGTGCTTCGCCATCTGCGCCCCTGTCGTTATCCAGACGACAGGCCGTGCACGTGTGGGGCAGCTAGGCGCCGTGCGAAGGTTCGTCGGCGCTAGTTGAGCGTGCAAGGGGGTCGAGGCTTTGCATGTGGTACGAACGGACCCTCGGCGGTGTATCGTCATTTTCTTAATTATATCTGTCTGTCGTTGTCTGTTTTATCTCGTTGGTGGCTGGATTATACATGAATAAGATGGACCGCCTCCGTTGGGTATAACCTTAACAAAGAATCGGAGGTAATAAGGAATTGTGTGGCGTGCAGATTGTGCGTGTCACCAACGCTTCTGGTAGTCCTCTTGCGGTGTCGAGACTGGGCACAAAAAGTCTTTGGCATGACGAGAATCGACGGCGATATACAAATAAAAGCTGCGTGGTATAATTTAATAAATATAGACCGAATCGTGGTATTCTAGAAGTCCGTGTCAATATAGAAGTCTGGATCAAGTCCGCGCGAGAGGACGTGTTTGGGTTGTGAGATAGTCCTCGTTGGAAGCCAGTCACAATCTCGGTGAATGGGAATGGTCCGCGGTGTACTTCACCTGCGGAGTGGAGGGCCGGCATTTCAGCATAAGACCCATGCAAAGCAGAGTAGGGGGCGGGGGGACGCACGACGCACCATCTCGACCTCCTTCTTCGTGAACCCACACTTGACATAGAACGCTGCACACACACACACCGATTCGTCAGCCAACATGCGCTTTGCGGTGGGGGAAGAGGACACACGCACGAATATTCGCGTCGCTGCAGTTGAGGATCGTCTTGTAGCAACCACGCGCCTCGCTGAGCGCAACGAGCGCGCGAATAATGTGCCGCCCAAGTCCACGCCCACGCAGCGCGGCGCCAACGGCGATGTCCTCGATGTGGCCCGCGCAACCGGGCCCGCGCACGAACTTGCGCTCGACGAACACGCTGCCTGCGCCGACGATGCGGTCCGTCGCGCGCGCGACGAGCACCAGCGCAAAGTACGTGTCGCGCGCGGCGCGCATCGCGGCGAACTGCGTCGCCCATGCGTCGGCGCCGGAGTCGGGCGCGGACGTCAGCTCGGAGAGCACGGCGAGGTGTCCGCGCGTGTAGTCGGTCGAGGCGAGTGGGCGGATCTGCGCCATGGCAGGTGTGTGTGTGTATGTGTGTATATGTGTGAATGTGAGTGTGAGTGCGTTGCGTGCGTGCGCGACGTACGTGCACGTCAGAGGGCAGCTCGTCCTTGACATCCTGTGGGATGAGATCGGCGGAGAAGAGCAGGTCGAGCTGCGAGTCTGGGGTGAGGGCAGACATGGCTGGAGGGGGGGCGAGGAGCAGGACAAAGGCAGGTGGGGGTTACACTTTCGAGGCGTCGAAGGATGGGGCGATGCAACGGAAATATATGGCTGGTCCGTCACGTCGTCACACGTGCGTTCGTGGTGGCTGTCCTGCTTGTCGTTAGGGTTGTAGCTCGGTACCACAACCACTCTTCCGGTCGCCGGACTCGTGACTCACGGTAATGTGTTGAGCGTGCTCCTCTGGGCGAGAGCACAGCAAC
Organism: Albatrellus ellisii; assembly: GCA_003314395.1. Taxonomy (NCBI): domain Eukaryota; kingdom Fungi; phylum Basidiomycota; class Agaricomycetes; order Russulales; family Albatrellaceae; genus Albatrellus; species Albatrellus ellisii. The sequence continues at coordinate 15,984 of QLPN01021829.1, forward strand.
ACTCGTGCATCTTTCTGGTCCTGATGAACATGCCGGGAGACTCTCCAACTCCCCTATTCACAGGTACGCTCTTCCCGCGTACACAAACAGCCTCGTTCTACCGTCACAAAGGCCTGCAGTAGGTGGAGTGCTCTGGGAAGAGTGATCGTAAATTTGATTCGACAGCACCAACGAGGCAGTACAAGTAGGTCTGAGTGAGCCAAGCTGTACAGTACATATAGCACAACAATAAAACAACTGGTGCGACTGATCTTAGAGACGGTCATTTCTGGCTCTGAAAGCAAGAAAGGGTGAGGAGATTTTAGTAGGATTAGGGGCGACAACTAGATGTCGATGGCCAGGTAGCCCCCGCCCATATCATACAACGTGTTCGTCTTCCAGTCGTCGAAGCTCCACGTCATCCTTTTTGAAGTGATCTTCTTCGTCACCAGGCGCACGGCAACGTATCCGACAAATGACGCCTTGAGGTCGAGCCTGGTGAACGCAGCAAATACCTTGGGCGGCGTGCGGAACGTATCCGCCCCGAACTCCACCGTGCCCGTCAACCCGCCTATGCGCTCGCTGTCCCCGCCAAATGTGCCAACAGACACCCCGCGCATCCCCGGCGCGACCGCGATCCACTGCGTCTGCACGTTACGCACGTCAGTGTTCCCTGGAGCCCAGTTCTCGATGTTGAGCGTGAACCCCGTCCCATCGACGTCCGATGCCGACACCTGGACGCAGCAGTGCTCGCTGTCGACAGACAGCCCAGCGAGCACGACGAGCACCTTCGGCGGCGCGCTGAAAGCCCGCGCGAAGGCGACGCGCGTGTGTATGTCGCGCTGGTCCCGCACGGAGCGCACGGACGCACTGTCGAATGTCCCGACCTGGAACAGGTTTCCGTGGCCTGCATTGAGCTGGAGCCATGATGTGCCCGCGTTCAGGACCGTTGCCGATTTCTTAGACGGCTCGAAGGTGACACTAAAGGACTGTCTGGAGACGTCAGAGACGGAGGCGCGGACGTGGGTGTTGTGTACGGTGTGGATCATGTTCAGGCCTATGGCGACCGTCGGCAGGGCCGTCCTGTCGTCTATGCCAAGGAGCTTCGACAGTGTGTATGCGAGACCAGGCTTTACTGACGCCAGCATATTCCCCGTCTCTAGAGCCCCCACTTCATATGAGTTCTTGCTTGGGTAGGCATCATTTATGAGGATCTTATCTCCGGGAGAGAGCTCCGTGTTGCAGCCGATCGAAGAGGCATTTACTGTCAGTGATGACGGCAGCCAGATCCGCATCACAGAGTCGGCGTCAGATGTTGCATACTCGGCGAACTCGAGACCCGCCTTCGAAAAGATATTTCGGTCAACAGCTTTCTTCGACCAAGAGAAGTTCTCTTCGTAGTACCCATATACCTTCGGTTTGTCCCACGATATGTCCGCCACGCCGCAGGGCAGCTCGTGCACCAGGCCAATCGCGTGGCCCAGACCGTGCAATGCGACGGCGTGTGCGAGCGCGTTGTCCGTCTTGTCTGAGATCGGTAGGTTCATTGATGGCTGGGAGTTGGGGACAGTCTTGGACCCGGTGCCGACGTAGGACCAGCATGTGTCGATCGGATCGAACGAGATGCGGATATCTGCGTCGTCAGACGTCGACCAATAGAACTTGATGTTGCCATGCTCCTCCCAGAGACCAGCACAGACTTTCACCTAAGTTACGATGCGCATAGCCTATATAATCCAGTTCGTGCAGCAGATAGGATATGCTTACGATGTTGTGGACGGAAGGGCTGCCGTTTATGAAACGGACCTGGAGCACTTTGCCGCTATCCCAGAAAAGGTTGTGACGTGAGGAAAGTAGCTTGCGGTTGCTTGGGATATGTCCGAGGCCTTGGGCCACATGCTCGTCTGCGAAGAGCTCTGTGCAGAACAGGCCGACATCTAAGGTAGACATGCTATCATGGACATCATGGAAGGTTTAAGTGATGGGAATATGGACAGGTAGTGACGAACTCGCCTGTGCTGATGCCCGGAAATAGTCGATTCTGGTGCGACGGCAACATTAACAAGGCAGCCATTGAGCAAGATCAGCGATCAGTGACACCCAATAATAATGGGATTCACCAGTGTCCTCGTATATTGTCCCGTCATCTGGAATATTTTGTGGACTATCCACAAACACAGTCTCATCGTCCTAGCAGAGAAACCGTTGAGATACCGTCTGTGCGTACACTGGAGAAGCTTACCGTGTCCTGCTCAGCAATCAGGCTCTTCACATTGCGCCACACCTTGATAACGTCCTTGCTGTTCTCGCTGAGCAGCGACACCATATCTGACAACTTTTGTTCATCTTCCATCGTCGGGAGGGCGTCGCTCCCTTTCTGTCCTTCAAGCAAGGACTTGGCCTTCACCCGCATCATCTCTTGCCTCTTGAACACAGCCGTAATTGACTTGTACATCTCTTTCGCCTTTCTGGTTACATTCTCCTGGCGTGCAGTGTGAGTTCTCAAGCTGCGCTCCAATGCGCACTTTTCCTCGGTCAGCTGGACAATCGTTTCATGCGCCAGTGTGGTCCTCTGGCTACGGATGGACGATGCAGAGGATGATAAGGAGCCATCGCCCACAGATGAATGATTATCTGGTGAAGATGATGGTTAGGAGAAACACTATGACTGGTAGAACGAGAGGGAGAGGGACGTACTAGACGTGCGCATAATTATTGCGCAGAGACAAACGTCCTGTGGATTGATCTAAGCGGCCCCACTATATCAACCGTGAGCATTTCAAGCTCCGCTTTAGCTCCATGAGGAATGATACCGCGGTATCATATTGGCAGAGGCTCAACCTGTGCGGTAGGGGTGGGCATGAAGAAATGAGACAGAGACGCTAGAGTGTGCCATGAAATCAGATTTCGTCGGGTTGTTTGCCGAGTTGATTCGGGGAATGTCTATGTGGTCTTATCTTCATATGGCTTCTCCCTGTCTTCCCTGAATATAATTTAGAGTATTGCCCTTACTGGGCCTTTGTTCATTGTAGAGTCGATCGTTTTGCGTTGCGTGCCCATGCTCTAAAGACAACGGCTAAACAGCGTGGCAAACTTGATGCTGCCAGTATGATTAGGTCGCTATCGATAACGGTGGCACGGGTCTTAAACACCGTGTCTTCCTCATGCTGAGTAACTCTCACTATTGTCCTCCTTCCATGTTTGGCGGGGCCAAGAGACCTGGGAGCACGAACAAGCTGACTAGACGTCGCGAAAGTTGCCACGTCACGTCCCCGCCGGCTGGGCGGGACATAAGGATGATGATGAGCACGATACACCAACGGCTTTCCGGGGGTTTGAAGTCAATTTTATAGGGAACCTGGTCATACAAGGTGTTAAGGTCATTGTCTCTACATCTTTGTGCTCATGATGCTATGGATGATCTGGAGTCATCTTCTACATCCTCTCCCATGTCCTTTTCGTGTTTGGCCCCGATGCAAGGTCTTTCTATTCAGACCACGAATCATAAGAGATCCTAGTCGTGGATTTATTGATCGTGGGATCTGGTGTGCTTTTCACCCATGACAATATGGGATCCTATCTCAATATAGGGTCTTATCACAAAAGCGTTGATCCTGGCATTGAGGGCTGAGGATTGTAGACTGAGAGATGACGAATCACAGCTTCCTCCTGCAATATCAATGCTTCAGTTTCCATGAATGCGCTACAAAACCACATCCCTCTCCTTGTCGGAGTCGGGCATGGGGACATGTTGCCTGTGGTCAGCAGCTTCAAACGCGAGACCCATGCGCATGTCTAAGTTCATGTTCATTCTTGTTTGTTATTTCATGTACATGTTACTGTATGATCACCGACTTTCCCTCTTGCTTTTGTAATACACGACGATTACCATAGTCACTGTCAGGAACCAGAGGCATGCACTTTTATTTTCTTTCATTCTCCTGTATTCTACGACATTCCACTCCACATGCGCAGCAGTAGAGTGATCAAGGGGCTGTAACCCCCCTCATTATGCCTATCTTTTGTTTCATGATTATCAAACCGCAGCAGATACGAATACTATAAAACCAACTCACTATACGTTGTACAAGAGCATCTTGACCTCCTTTTGTATATCTTGTCTTTTGCCCTCTTGTTGCAATCGCAGTATTGCTTTCACGTTCGTCTCGGAGATCCCTGTTAAATCCTGATTATAGGTGTTTGGCTACTCCGGTACGCTAAACCCTAACATTAGGTCAAGATCTCCTACTCCGACTCGAACCAACCCTGGCTCCCTCCCCACCCACCTCGTTACCCCAAGGGTTTCGGTTTCACAAACGAAGAGATACCTTCATCTACAGAAACCAACCAGTTGAATACCTAGGCAACAATATCTGGAGGATCACAGATACACAACAACATATTGATACTTTGGGCTTTTATAGTCAAGACATCTCTGCTCCCTCTGTACGTTCATACATCTTCGATCCAGTAACCAACACCTGCACAGACGTCCCACTGCTAGAAGGTATCTCGACTACCCCTAGTACGGCCACCACATCCCTTGAACCTATCCCCTTCTCTGCCCCCCTGGAACTTTTCCCACGACCGGAACCTATCATCGAAGACGTCGTTATGACTTCTACCACTACCAAGACACAATTTCTAAAGATCAACAAACCCTTGGAATTTGACAGAAACAAGAAAAACTTTCAAAGTTTCTTCTTATCCTGCACCAAATATCTCATTGCTTACGAAGACCTTCATGCGTCCAATGCACAGAAAATTCTATTTGTTTTGTCTTTGATGACAAAAGGCACAGCTCAAGTGTACAATGATTGGTATACTATGGAAAATTTGATGGGAACCACTTACCCATTATACGCCGATTTTGTCAAAAGCTTAAAAGTTGAGTTTGAAGACCCTCACAAAGTACGGCAAGCATACTTAGCACTTCGACAACTCAAACAAGGAGCTCAGACTATAGAAGAATACAACTCTGCATTCTTAGCCTTAGTCCATGAAGCCGCTATTCCAGACAACTGAACCAAACTTGATTATTACGAACAAGGTCTCAACTCTGGTCTCGCTGATAGGATCTATAACTCTGAAGTCCCCAAAACGTTTGCCGAATGGATGGAGAGAGCCACGATCATGGACACTCAACGGCGTGCATGAAAGGAACAGAAGAAGACTCATATGCCCTTTTCTTCTTTCAGCACCAGTCGACCTCAACTAGATCCCAATGCGATGGATGTTGATCGACGTCGACAGATACCAGGACCGCGCCCCCTGTTGAAGAAATTAACGAACAAGGAAAGAGAAAGGTTATGAAGAGAAGGGAAGTGTTTCGCTTGTCAACAATCTGGTCATATGGCCAATCAATGCCCGACAAAAACAAATAATCCACGCATTCACATTGCAGAAGAAGTATCTTCATCTATTCTTCCACCCTCAACCCCTCCATACGTTCCCCCTCCTAGCGCTAACCGAACACACACTTGTGTTTCAAATATTGTCGATGAAGAAGAAGAAGAACAAACAGTACCTCCTACTTATGATGAAGCTGCAGTTAGGAGGATTTATGAAACCATACGTGCATTACCACAGGAGGGAAGAATGGCATTATCTGTTATGTCAGAGGATTTTTGAAGGGTTTGAAGAATTCTACGCGTCTTCAAACCACTATACTGTACCCTGATGATCTACTACGCTCTGTAACATCAACTCATGCATTATATCTTGAAGCACAGATCAGTAATCATCAAGGAAGTCATAGACTTGAAAAACAAAAAGCCCTAGTAGACAGTGGAGCCACCAACAATTTCATACACCATCGACTGGTCACCAAACTCAAAATCCCTACCATCCCCTTATCACGTCCCAGAATAGTCCAAAACGTGGATAACTCCGAAAACAAATTGGGATGTGTTACACATGAAGTCATTCTCAAAATGAAAATCCAAAATCATGAAGAAGAAGTAAAATTCTTTGTCATTGATCTTGGATTAGATAATATCATTTTAGGACATCCCTGGCTTCAAAAACATAACCCCAACATCAATTGGGTTACTTCAAAACTCTCATTTACACGATGTCAAAAGGCTAGTTGCCATGCAGGATCTAGAAGATCGTCTTCTATTCGAAAAATCAAATTCAATGCCGGCTTACCATTGGAAGAAGGAGACAAAGTCTTTATAGGGATACCAGACAAAGAATGGGTAAGGCGTACAACTCAAGCCACAGAATTGGCAGCTGCCACTACCCCTAAAGTAACGATAATACCAGATCATTACAAAAAGTTTCATAAGGTATTTTCAGAAGAAGCCTCTCACTCCCTTCCCCCTTTACACAATTGGGACCACACCATTGATCTTAAACCAGACGCTATTCCAGAAAACAACTGCAAAATTTACCCCCTAAATCCTACAGAACAAATTGCGCTCAATGAATTCATCAAAAATATGACAGCCCGAGGTTATATCCGAGACTCAAAGTCTCCCTTTGCATCACCATTCTTCTTTATCAAAAAAAAGGATGGTAAATTACAACCGGTACAAGACTATTGACAATTGAATAGTCTTACGATCAAGAATCAATATCCTCTTCCATTAATCGCTTACATCGTTGACAAGCTGAAACATGCCAAATATTTTACCAAATTCAATGTCCGATGGGGGTATAATAACATCTGAATCAAAAAGGGAGATGAATGGAAGGCTGCTTTCAAAACTAATAAAGGAATGTTTGAACCTCTGGTAATGTTTTTTGGCCTCATGAACTCTCCGGCGACGTTTCAAACTATGATGAATTCTGTATTCTGTGACCTTCTGGACACAGGAAAAGTTTTCATTTATATGGATGATATCCTAATTGCTACAGCAACAATAGAAGAACACCGTCAACTAAATGAACTTGTTCTACAAAGACTCGCAGATCATTCTCTCTATCTCAAACCAGAGAAATGCGAGTTCGAAAAAGAACAGGTTGAGTATCTAGGACTCATCATTTCAGCAGGTCAAACCGCCATGGATCCAATCAAATTACAAGGAATCCAAAACTGGCCTACCCCCACAAAACTAAAAGAAGTACAAGCCTTCCTAGGGTTTGCGGGATTCTATTGACGCTTTATCCACAACTTTTCACACCTTACCCAACTGTTACATGACCTAACAAAAAAGGACATCTCTTGGCATTGGGATCAGCCACAACAAGACGCATTTGATCTCTTGAAAACCAAATTCATTTCCTCTCCTGTCCTTATCTCTCCTGATATAACCAAACCATTCCAGTTGGAATGCGATGCATCAAAATGAGCCTGCGGAGCAGTTTTATCTCAAAAAGGAGAGGATGGCTTATGGCATCCCATTGCATTCATGTCTAAATCCTTTTCTGAAGCTGAACGTAACTATGATATTTATGACAGAGAACTGCTCGCTATCATCAAGTCACTTGAAGAATGGCGACAATACCTTGAAGGCGCCCCTCATAGTATCACCATTCTCTCTGATCATAAAAACCTCGAAGTATTCAGAGACGCTCAGAAATTATCATGATGACAAGCTAGATGGGCCTTATATCTAACTCATTTTGATTTTCAGATCAAACACGTCCCCGGCTCAAAAGCTGGTCGTCCTGATGCATTATCACAAAGACCAGATCATGATGATGGTAGTCATGATAACGAAGATCAAATTGTCTTAGATCCATCTTTGTTCATCTGTCCTATTTCCACTACCATTATCGACAACGCATTTTTCCCACGTATCCAAACTTGTACAAACTGGGACGAAGAAGTTTTAGACATATCACGTCTTCTTCAAGCTAATGCTTCTAGTCCAGCAAAAACTCAACTTCTACAACATTGGACGATTGAATGGGGGGTAATTTATTACTCTGGACATCTTTATGTCCCAAAAGATGACATACTCAGACATGACATCATCCAAAGTTTACATATTACCCCCACAGCAGGACATCCCGGATGACTCAAAACGCTAGATCTAGTACAACACATCTTCTGGTGGCCAAAGATGAGAAAGTATATTTTTGATTTTGTTGACGGATGTCCTATTTGTCAAGGATATAAAAACTTACTGAACAAAACTCCTATCCCCCTCTTCCCCATCAAACCCGAACCAATAGCCGAACCATTTTCCACGGTTTCTATGGATTTCATCACACAACTCCCCCTATCACACGGCTATGACGCCATAGCTGTATTCATGGATCATGATGTAACCAAAATGACCATAATCGCCCCATGTCACTCTTCCATATCTGCTGCTCAAACTGCTGATCTATACAAGGATTATGTTTGGAAAAGATTTGGACTTCCTCATCGTATCATTTCAGATCGAGGACCTCAATTTACCACTAAATTCACCAAAGAACTCTGCCAAAAGTTATCCATCAAGCAAGCAATGTCCACTGCCTATCACCCCCAAACCAACAGACAAACAGAACGAATGAATCAAGAACTAGAACAATATTTACGTATGTTTTGTACAGCAAGACAAGATGATTGGTCTACCCTTCTTACAACAGCAGAATTCGCACACAATTCCCATATTCATTCCACATTGAAGTATTCACCCTTCTTTCTTCTTATGGGATATCACCCCCACACTCAACCCGCCATTCCTATTACATCTACCCTTCCATCAATCTCTGAACGACTAGTTTTATTGCAGACCATCCAAAAAGAGTTAGCAGCAGCCCAATCCATAGCTCACCGAACCTGGAAATCTATCGCTCACCTTCCATCATATCAAAAAAATGACCACGTTTGGTTAGACGCAACCCACCTCTCTTCCACCTTCCCCTCTATGAAACTCGCTCCAAAAAGATATGGCCCCTTTCCCATCACTGCCGTCATTAACCCTGTGATGTATCGCTTGTCATTACCTACTCATTGGAAGATACATTCAGTCTTTCACACATCCCTTCTTCACCCATATACTGAAACAGCAGCATATGGACCCCATCATACGCCACCCCCTCTGGATCTTGTAGAAGGAGAGGAACATACTGAGGTCGAAAATATCCTTCAATCACAATGGCACCGAGGTCGTCTCCAATACCTAGTGCATTGGAAGGGATATCCTTCAACCGAAGATGAATGGCTCTCATGCCATGATATGAAACATGCCTTGGACCTTGTAGCCTCATTCCACTCACATCATCCATCCACCCCTTGACCATTCACAATCCAACTCCCACCCTCTCTCATCCCCCTTAAAAGGGCTTGAGAGGAGACCATAACAAACTCATCCTTTTCATGACCTTTGTAATTGACATCCTTCTCATCCTATATATCTTCATAGTCACCTCCCTTTTTGCTTGGTATACGATACAAATATCTCATCTTATTGAAACCGCCACTTCCATTTAAAATCATGTCCTCTACTTGCTCTGTTTCTCCTGTTATCCCTACTTTGCCTTTCCATCACTCTCCTACACCGGACCCTTTCGCAGACTTACCTGCCCACATTGCACAAATGTTCCGAAATCAGTCTCCTATCTACCCTGAATCCACACAAAACTCTCCCATCTTTCATCGTCATCACCCCCTCCCCCATTCTCCTGACTCCTTACATCATAGCGACATGTTCTCTTCCCCTATCATCATCACCCCTCCCCCTGCTCTACCTGCTCATGATCACCACATTCACCAAAATACCAACCTCGCAAATCAATATCATCAAACCTTTCATGCCCTCAACGGGCTCAACCTCTACAACGTCGATATCATACAGATCGTTGCCACCCACCTAGTCCTAGGACATCCCATGACTCCCCGATTCTGCGACAAATGCTTTGATCGGCATCTGTCCCCTCCTCCTATCCTTGTTGCCCCTGTTAACGCACAAATATTCCATGACTTACCCATTGACTACTTTTACAACACGTTGACCCTTTTCCGCACCTCCCCCAATCCCACCGTACCAATCCAAGATATAGATCTCGGAGAAAACCCCGTTCGCTACGCTGGGAGATACGAATACCCCATGGCCGAACCCATGCCCGCCAACCACTTAAACCCCATTCACCACACCTACGTCACCGATGAGTTCGCCCATATAATGGTAACCTTTCCTATGAACATCCGTCTAGATCGTGCAACTCGGCTCTTAAATGACGCCAGAGTATTGGCAGACATAGATCGCTTCAGAGGATGGTATCATTGCGTCAGGGCTTTAGAAGCATTCCAAACTCACCTCACGCACCTCTTATCGCAATGACGATGGGGTTTAGGTGAAATATCAAACTGACTTCTCAATGCTGATGCTGAAGACAGACTCCGTCCTCATATGGCTCATGGTTATATCACGCATCTTCCTTCACCTCCTCCCCTGCCCATACCCGCTCCATTACCACTGGTAGGAGACGTAGCAAATCGACTACGAGGGGGACATGGCAAAAGAAAAAGGGTCCCCTCATCTGCTGGAATTGTCATCAAGTAGGTCATCGACAAACAGACTGTTTAGCAGTTTCGTTCTCTTGTGCATCAACTTCTATGCATCAGGCCTACCCACACAACGAGAAGTATTTGTGTTGTCCGGAGTGCAACAAATGGAATGACGAACACTTAATCACGTGTATCAGGGGACAAGAGGAGTGACGTCTGAACATCGCAGAAGAGGGGTACGGTGATGATGGATACACAGGAAATGATGCGGATGCATACAACTGATAAAATCATCATCCTTTTCGAGGCGAAAAGGGACATAGTGGAGGGGTATTGTCAGGAACCAGAGGCACGCACTTTTATTTTCTTTCATTCTCCTGTATTCTATGACATTCCACTCCACATGCGCAGCAGTAGAGTGATCAAGGGGCTGTAACCCCCCTCATTATGCCTATCTTTTGTTTCATGATTATCAAACCACAGCAGATACGAATACTATAAAACCAACTCACTATACGTTGTACAAGAGCATCTTGACCTCCTTTTGTATATCTTGTCTTTTGCCCTCTTGTTGCAATCGCAGTATTGCTTTTGCGTTCATCTCGGAGATCCCTGTTAAATCCTGATTATAGGTGTTTGGCTACTCCGGTACGCTAAACCCTAACAGTCACTTGCCTCATATCTGGCATGTAAACATCTTGATTGAGATCATCATCCTGCCACGATAAACTCGATAAGCTGGTGTCAATGTACCGTTTGCCAGGAACACATTGAATTTTCATTTGTCAATACTCCAGGGGGCCTATCTGCAACCGTTTGTAGCCCTTCTATCAGAGCATGCAAAAGCTGATGATATTCACTTGTCATGGCCCATGCCCAGTAAGCCACTAATGATCTCGATACCCATGCTGGATTAAAGCAATGTCAGGCCAATCGGAATATGATCATATGATCACATGTACAGCACATGTTTTGAAGATGATCTGAATACCAGGCCATCACCACAAACTCATGACCTCACACTGGCACCATCATAGATGGACTTGGAAAACCAAGTCATTTATGACACTTGTTGATGGAGAACATTGGACAGTATCAGGAATGCATTGTTCAGGATCATGGGCAATTGTATTGGTTGTTCAGAGTAAGCAATACATTCAACACAGGTTAAACTACAATGGCAAGGACATGATACAGACAAGTCCTGATTTCACTATCCTAGAGACTGAGAGGGCATGGACAGCAATATGGAACAAATCAAGGAAAGGCCCCCTCACTTCTCAGATGTCAGATGTTCAGAGCATGATCAATGTCAAGCAAAACCAGCTTTGTCAACAACAAGTTCAGCATCAGACATTATAGACCCGGCTGAACTTCAACTTGGGGACTGTGCATACAGAATCTCGACGAGCATATCTGATTCGGCTGCTAGCCTAATCGGATGTTCGTCGAGAGATTCATCATGACACCAACACTTGCCTTTGGACGGTGGACCATTGTACTTGGACTTTGTGGGCATCGATGACCATCTTCATCTTTGTCTATGCCTTGCAAAAGCTCCACGACGTTTGAGGGTAGTAATGTGACGCTGAACGTCGATTCTTGATAGTCAGGTGGAATCAAACCTAACATCAAAATAGGAATACAAAGCATTTTTCACGTGACCAGTCGTCTCTGGACGACTTCCTGCCATAACTTGAGATGTTCCAGATGTCAAGATCTCGTTGCAGATCTATCAATGGATTTTTTGGGAGAGAGCGCCGACAAATTTTCTAGGATGCAGTGCCTGGTTGATGATCTTGTAGCTGGCATGAAGAATGTAAGTCAATGTAAATGTGTTCGCATCCCTTTTTTTTTCGTTCAAGCCCATGGTAAAGGCGACACCGGATGGAATATTTTCCATGCTCTCTTCGCCTCAGACAATCTCCTTTGGTACTCGTGAGTTGTGTCGGCTCAAGCTATATGATTTACCAGGTGGATGATCGGACGACTAGGTGATTTCGGTAACACGACGATGGTTGATGGTCATATCGTCGATCGACGCGGCCTCGCCTGCAACGGCTACCGCACTTCTGCCCGAGCCTTCACGCATCACAGCCGGCCCTCTTACGACGGCTCAGTGGTTCCATCCTGGGCATGCTCTACTCTGAACTAAATTGTCTCTGTTTTACACCTTTATTGTATAGGATTATTGACATGTACTAAGACGGGGTTTCACTGCTCCGTCGCCGGTATCAACGTGGACGAAGCTCCCTTATAGCGTTCATGATGTTGGTGTAATGTGGTTGAAAGAATATGCAGAGAGACACAAGCAGGGAGAAGAATACGCGCCATGTTCCTAAATCCCCTTGCTACGACTGGAGCGGGTCCAGCCTCCCATTCGTAAAGGTTGATATCTGATCGACTGGACTATTAGCTAACGTAATGGGCTGAACCTTCCGCATTGTCCTGCTGTAGTGGGGAGTACCAGCCTCAAGATCTAGATCTCCATCGATGATCCGATATTCCTGTTCCTCTGGTAGTCATCTCCCAATGTCATTGCTGTAGCGGGAGGCTCATCGATGATGCATAGATATGGATCAATATTGTGCAAGATAGGACATTCGTTGACTAATTTCTACTACATCTAGGATCCACTCAGCAACAGGACGGGCCGTATGATTTTGACATTCTCATGCGAGTGCGTTCAGCTGTGAATCGATGGCTGATATCGATGCCATTGGACGGGAGTGGAGAGATAAAAGGATGGCAAGCAAAGGACTTGGTTGGCGCGTCGCTCTTTGGCCCCTGAACGAGATCTAAAACCTTGAATTCACCTACTCTTTAGTCTTCATCGCCGACCTTACTACGTACAAGCCTGCTCCTCACCTACTAGTAGCGCTCTAGGGCTTGCCCTTTCGCGGACGACCACTCTTCCTTGGCGGCACTCCAGTCATGATAGTGGCCAGACGCTTTTGTCCTTCCTTGCGCCAGTCCAATGGTGTCTTTTCTCGGCGTGCTATACTGACAGGGAATCCAGTCAGTGACTGGACCAAATCGAGTGTCCTTGTGTGCTGTCGTCATATGGCGGGCTCTTTCGGCCTCCCGCGTTCATCGCGCTCCTGATACAGGTCTGGGGTTTCCCTTCGCCTGGTCCCTGACGTGGCAATGTAGGCGGGGGCAAGTCGGGCGACGGCAGCGGGGAGGCACTAGCTTGGTTCTCATCTTGGTGGTCACTGTCCATCTAGGGGTCCTAGACAACGACATCTTGCGGGAGGGTGTTGGTAGCAAGCAGGGGGGGCGTGATGTGTGTACGTGGTGGTTGAAACCAATTCAACTCATCACTACATACCTCAGACTCGCTCGCGAGCGGTTTCCATGTCTTCGCTGGCCCCATCAGCGAGCAGCACTTTCTAGCCTTCCAACTGCGCCTATCCATGTCCCCATCATCACCCGTCACAGTGTACACCAATGCACGAAAAATGGGTCTGACGACGTTAGGGCAAGGAGCGGCATGTGGTATGCCCAAAACGCCCCCCGGCAGCCTTAGCACTACCACTCGATATGAACACGAATAATGCGAGGGAGCTCGTCGCGACCCTCGTTGTCGCCCCGTGCGTGCGGAACTACATATTCTCTTCATGCTAGTTTGGGTCAGCGACGCCATGTGGTGAGTACGACTGGTTGTGCCGTCTTTCAATGGTGATCTCCTTCGGCAAGCGAGGGAATGCAATCATCTTTCTGACCATCTTTTCTGGAGAAAGGCTCCATGTTTTTCTCCGCTGTTTTGGGTCCTATCGGTGGACCCCCAACATCAGTGGCTAGGTAAGTGCTTAGACATCGCTAATTAGCGCTGTTTTGGCACCTTTATTGTCATCCTTGAGTTTGCGGCATCTCCCTCAGGCTGACTCAAAGCGGCTTCGCTATCTGGTGCACATTGGCTGCTTAGCTCTGCAGAGTACGGCGCTCTCACGCGACGATCGACATGAGGTCGTACTCAGGCGTAGTGTTGTACGGAAGGAAGATGGCTTCCGTGCGAGTTCGAGGTATTAGATGGTTCGATAGGCGTGTATGACCCGAGCAGCGGACTCTTAGGCAAGAACACGTAATAGAGTGAATGAAGATGATATTAAGAAGTTGAAACTGAGATAGCGGCGGGCTCGGCGTAGCGTAGAATCTGCGTGCCTCGACTGATAGCTCGTGATAACTGGAAGGTAGCTCGTACTCGTAGTGGCCGGAAAGTAGCTCGTAGGTGACTGGAGAGGAGGGGTGCACCCCAGACTCCTTAAATACGGTATTCATGTATGTACGTTGCTACGTCTCGGAGCTCTGTCTCCTTGGCAGCGTTCGCGTAGTGTAGTATAGTATGTTATAGTCGTATCGTACTACTGTTTACGCAGGCTGGGGCAGACAATGGTAAGGAGGTGATGAGTTTTGATTGCACTGTAGAAAACCCCTAAGGTATATAGGAGTGCAGACATGAGCTGCAAGTGATATAGAGGTGCGGCAAGAGAAGCCGCACGCGATAGTGAGAGAGATAGACGCTGCAGGACTGTATGTGAGAATAAGGTGATTGAGTAGGAGTGAGGATACTCACTCAGACGAAGGGAAAAATGTCTGAGGAGTTGTATCGTAAAGAGTACTTCTTATATAGCATTCATATGATAAGATTAATGCGGAGTGAAGAAAGTAAGGGTGCAGGGACTACTGTATGTCGAGGGATGCGCGACCCTGATGTCAAGGGATGCGCGACCCTGATATCAAGGGACGCGCGACCCCTGTTGTAATAAGTGGAGCAGCCGGAGAAAAATGTGTAAGTGTATGTACGTGTATGGTACGAATAAGAAAAGCCGAACGAAAGACATACAGTAAAAACGTACATAGATATTCAACAACTACGCGCTGCCAGACCGTTCCGGCGTGTGGCTGCTAAGTAAGTAAGTAACCTAGATTGTGTGTCCAAAATCGTCAGTAGCCTTCTTGCAGGTCTTACAGTGTGCTCAGATTCTGTTGTCTCAGTCTTGTCTGATCCTATAGGGGCACGTGCCTTATGACCTCCTCGGATTCATCTCAAGGATAGGCGAGATACACAATCCCTTGCCCTGGACCCGCCATCAGCGCTTTTCAAACAGATGGAAACTTCGATCTTTATCATTGAGTCTGAAGTTATCATTGATTTGCCATGCGGTCGCCGTTTACGAGGTGCGGTCTCTCCGCAACATCCTTGCCATTCCGGCCGTGGTACTTGCACCCTCG
>QLPN01021830.1:0-19573 GCA_003314395.1 Albatrellus ellisii
CTGCATATGTACATTGCTCCATCTTGGAGCTCTGTCTCCTTGGCAGCATTCACATAGGCATAGTATAGTAAGTTATAGTCATATCATACTACACCCTGCCAGATCATTCCAGCATGTGGCTGTAAAGTAAGTAAGTAACCTAGATCATCTGTCCAAGATCATCAGTAGCCTGCTTGCAGGTCCTAGACTGCTAAGAGCAGCCTATTGGGCAGTCTTAGGGAAGGTTTGCCATAATTATACCCCTGGTAACAAGGTAGTTGTTATGTGCTTGATACACTTGATAAGCATTCCTGATGACAATGAAGATTGGGATCAATGAGATAGTGATGAGGATGATACTACCAATGACTAAATGAGGATCCAGGATGACAAGCTTAGGATGTCTTAGCAACACCTAGTGACTTAGAGATCTTAGACTTAGTTGTTAGGGTTGTAAGTGAGAGGGAAGTGAGTCTAGATCAAGCACAGTATAGGAGAATCCCTAGATTGCAAAGTTGACAAGATTGGGGTATAAGACCACCAGGCTTTCAACTACTTATACAAAACTAGGTGTTCTGAAGATAGTACAAGTAGTTAAAGTTCACTGATCAATGAGATCATGTGACTTGAGATGCATCCATAGTAAACTAAGTTAGAAGTAGCCACAAGCACAAGTGAGACAAGAGATAAACAAAGATAAATAAAGGCAAATGGAATTAGTTCTTGCTAATTGTATAGTAATAGTCCTTAGCAAGTAAATGTTATAATGAAGAAAGAAAGAAAAGACAAAGAAAAAGATAAAACACCTTGTAGTACTTTGGAGTAAAACTCATCACTTAGTATGTAAATACTATAGTACTGTAAGGGAAAAGAGATAGAGTCCTTAATAAATAGGGTGGAGCTATGCTCACAGCTGTAGTAAAACTACACCCTAATAGTAAGTAAGAAAAGAAAAGAAAAGAAAAGAAAAGAAAAGAAAAGAAAAGAAAAGAAAAGAAAAAGAAAAAGAGGAAAAAAGAAACCCATTACAAGGTGCCTAAGCAAGTGCCTCATGACACTCATGCCTGCATATACTGCTCTCTGTGAGCAAACAGAACCCCTCAGCAAAGAAGAGGGGTGCCATATAGGCATTGATGACATTATCTGTAGATGCAGGAATGGGCAGGTGGTGAAGAGGAGAGCAAGTGGGAAAAGATGCATTGGGGGCAGAGAGGAGACACAGACAGAGTACAGCCAGAGCAGAGCCAGATGGTAGAAGAGTGTACTAGACATAGTACAAGACTAGAGAAGAGCCAGAGACAACCAGGGGAAAAGTAGATAAGGAGACAAAAGTATAGAGTTGTAGCAGAGCTACAAAGAGTATGACAAAGAGACTACTTAAAGTAGAAGACAAGAGCACAGCCAAAAGAGCACAGCCACTGAGATCAGATAAGATGTGAGAGATGTGATAAGACATAGATGAGATAGAGATAAGATGCAGATAAGACAGATAGGAAGATAGGATGCAGAGAGAGAGAGATAGTAAAGGGAACTGCTCAGCAGTGTGATAGATGGATGATTTCCAACATTATCTTGATTCATCAGGTCCACAAGAACATGCATCATCCCATGCTAGCTTGGTCTGGATGGGTATTTATCTCCAATGAGCTGAAAAGGCAGCTGGGTGGGGACAACAGTCAGAACAAGGTTAATGGAGCTATGGCTTCCAATATATCTGTTAGAAGCACAATTGCCAAAATAGTGACTTGGCTTGGGTTTAAACCAAGGACCTCCCTTACTCTGGGTGGGTGCTCTAACCACTGAGCTACCAGGCCTTGGTTAAGTGAAGTGCTAATAGCATGATGTGAGGCTGTACCTCAGAGACTACTGTAGCATGGTAACTCCACTACAAAAGTGTTGTAGCTCATGTACAGGGTCAGGTATTTGACCTTAACTTCATCAATATCAGCAGTTAGTCAGAATGATTTTTGGGGCCCACTTACAAAAACTTACGATATCTAACTTGTTGTATTTTAGGCTGTCAAGCTCGCTCCATTCACTCCCTATCCTCGTGACTTCCCTATCCTCATGATTTCCTCATCCCTGTGATTTTCGCCATGGGCTGGGCCTACAATTTGATATTTAGTAGATACTTAAATATGGTGCATGTACAGAAATGCGCCCTTAGCATGTTTGCAAGAAAATTTCCCTTCTTCTTTGTCTGCATGGTGCTCGTATTTCAACATAACTTCTATGGGAAATATATCGACACAGACGTCTAAGTACCCTCTGGCTCCAATAATTCTGGATGCATCCAAAGCATCAGCACACAACCTCAAGTCTGCACTCCGCACCGGGACCTGTCCCTCCGTTGACCTTCAACCCGTTTTACCTGTTCTATCACCTTCCAACATGCCAACATCTACACCGGAGCCCGACCTAGACAGGTCCTGCCGCCAGTACAAGACTTGTCGCCAGTGCGAGTCCTGTGGTGATTGCAAGTTCTGCAGCCAGTGCAAGCCCTGCTACCAGGACAAGGTTTGCCACCTGTGCAAGAAATCATCCTGCAACAAGTTCAAGTCTTGCAGTTAGTGCACATCCTACACTCGGTGCAATTGGCAGGAATGGGAGCTCTATCGCGAATAACTCAATTGTTATTAACAACCGTTAATAAAGACTGTTAGTAACAGGTTAATAACTTGTTAGAAAGTCTGATTGAAAACTAGCCTGTTAGAAATTGTGAATAAATCAGATGAGCCAAAGGTACATTGAGACAACCTGGTGAAGATGCTGAAACCTTGTCAACTCAATGCCTGATGAGAGAACTGGATCAACATTTACATAGCTGCATTCTGGGAAAGTCAGTGGGCACAAGCTCCAATCGACATGGTTCAGATCACACAATGGTATGGTACTCATCAGGTATGTAATCATCTCAGAGGCAGTGTCAGAGGATGAAGTCGAAGCTCCTGATTTAGACAACAGCTCGGAGTGCGGTCAGCACCAGTAAGAGCATACAAACTGCAGCTCGGTGAGACACATTAATTCACAAGTCCCACCTTGAAAGATACTATGCTCATCAACGACACCGGTTGCAGGTGCTCCATCATTGCAACTACCTCCGGTCACTATTCTAAAAGCATCCACTTTCACCATTCCGGACTGGGGCTGGTGAGTTACTGTACGCTTGTACGAGTTCTATCACAACACTCTCGAATTCGTAACAACTGCTGATTCAGTATTTCTAACAATTAGTAGCTACCCTCACAAATACCTGTTAAAAAATTTCCTGGGATTATTCAGAGGCTCTGAATGGGAAGTAGATTGTGTCACACCGAGGCGCCGCTCGGAAGTCATGGAATTAAAACCAAGTGCATTGATTCGGAGCAGTATCGCATCACTGTTGGTTGCAGCTCTGATATCGGATACTCAGCTGCTTTACTCAGGCTTGGAACCAAGGGCTATCTGAGTCTGATCACGATCATGAACAACAAGCGGCTGGTGTTGGGGGCTACATGATTTCGAGGTGAGTTTCACCATTTGCCAGGAGGAATGGCGATTGTCAGTCTCGGCGAAATATGCTGAAATGAATCTTCTGCGCTACTAGGAAGTATATGTGTCATGATGTCTGTCTTTGTTCGCAGAATATTTGCGGCGATGGGTGAACGGCCCGGAGAACACGTGATTGGCCAACCTGAAGCTAGCACTGCCACAAGACTCGGATCTAATTCCGGCTCACGGAGATTAAACGAAGACGTTTCCATGATCCCTCGCTCTGTCTTTTCGACTGGCCCCCTCGCAAACATCAATGATAGTCCACTGGCCATATAGTTGCAGTATAGCGGACGGGATTCTACTTTCAAGTCGAATAGAACCCGATAGAACGGACTACAATACATTCCTTTCTCAGCCTTTGTTCCCAGCTCCACTACGCCGCAAACTCTGACTATTGGCGGCGCTCGTAGCTACGCGACATCGGATATGGATTCCTGTGTCATATCTCTTGTTGCCAATCTTTCTGCATCGATGTTATCAGGATACGTTATCACCAGCCGATCCTAGAAATTAGTTCTATTGTCTTGGGCGGTCCTGCATAGTCCTGTGCTTTTCTGTGCGCGGTTCTGATAGAGTTTGCCAACATAGTACGTACTATCTGCCTCGCGTTCGTTGCTTTGACAGTTGTGGTGGCCCACAAATTTGCTAAAAGGCGATCACACTGCCTGAGCTTTGTCCGTCGTCGCTACCACACCATCACCTACTTTCATTGTTGACCTCCTCTGCTCGAACAATGGGCTATCTAATGGCCCTTACCTGCCTCATAGGCCTGTCCACAACTCGGCTACTTACACTCCATAATTTCCTCTTTCTGATTTACTTTGTCTTTTTTAATGCCACGCATAAGTTATACTATCCTGGTGCTATCATCACATTGGCTAGCGTATCTCATATACGCCCTCACTACCCAAGTCAGGATTCGAAGCGGCCTCCAGTGTCCACAGACGCGGTGCGTGGTGCCCGCTTAGGTTGTGGCACGGGTTCGCAGACTTCATGTGCCACACTGGCACTGGTCGCCGGTGAGTGTTGCTTAGATCCGCCTCATTGAGATCCCGACGTCGATAACTCAGTCCAATGTACTGCAGATTCGTCGAAGTCGTTGGCGACTCGTGTGGGTCATAGTACCCGTCGCAATGTCCAGCGAGAGTCTCAACTCACAAGTCATCGCCACGCAAGTAAGCCAATTTTGTTCCTTCACGTGCGATGTATTTACATGCTTCTGTATAGGTTCTGTTAGCGATAAACATGGCGGGAAGGTATTGTTGCACAACGTCACGGTGTCCCCAGTGAAGTAAGTCACCATGGTGCTATCTGATGGTCATGTCCTAATTATCCGATGCTTAGGAGACGATCAAGGCGATCTTTGCAAATATCGCCCGTGGATAGGTGGGGAAACATACTGAGATTGAATGTTCTCTTCTCATGTTCAGTGTTACATCTCTCCAATTTGTAGGGCATCACGAATGTTGTCATCGTCGATACCACGCCGTCCGCCACTACCCAAGCCCGCTCTTTTATATCCAACTCAACGACTGGAGGCCTTCATGGACGGCGACGTATCGAACAGGTCAGGTCCCCTAACACCAAAGAACCACAGCGCTAAGCCAGTAGATGACAAGCGTCCTCTTGGTGGCCCCCCTATTCCCCAGACTGGCGCGGCCTTGCACCCGGAAGTACAGCCCCCGCCGACACACCACCCCCATGTACTCTCCCTTCCGTACCTTCCGCCGACGCGCAACGGAGAGCGCGCAACGTCAATGGATAGCACTGGCGAGGCCGGCTATGCATACATGGACATTGACGACCCGGATGTCGTCATGTCCTCTTCGGACGAAGAGGATGACGAGATAGTCTTTATCGTCGAGGCAGTAGAGGAAGACGTCGAGATGGAACGGCTCCCTGACCCGGTTGTGGACGCGCTCGCGGCTCGTCTCGCTCGTCTCGACATCCGTGATGAGTGTTAGGCGTAAAGGTAAGTAATGAAGCGTTTTCTACATCCTATTGCAGTCCTGAACTCGTACGGTCTGGTCCTTCAGTGGTCAAAACACCAGCTGCATCGGAGCAATACCGGCTGGTTCCAGGCACCGGAACACTGGGTGGTGCACGGCGAGCCGTAAGTGAAACTATTTAGACCGGCGAGCAGACGTCTTCGCTGGTAGCAGTGGCTACCTAAATTATGGTATGCGTTTTAGTTTCTAGTTTTTCAGTGCTACATCTTCATCCTCACCTGCATCCCCTCTCACATCACCTCCTGCATCCCCTCCCCCACTAGCATTACCTTCCCCATTCCATCTCTCCACTACATCTCTCCATACTCTTCAAGTTCTTTTCTTCCTGCAAGTTTTCTTCCTATTGTGTTATATCACATCTTACATACTCCCATCCATTTTTTATCTATCTCACTATCCATTCCTTTCGCGATTTTCTCATCGCATCCTGCACAGCCCGAAATTAGAGACAAGGGAAGACACAGCAGTGCGCAAGCTGTATCTTCCCTTTTCCCTAATTTCGGTGCTGTGCACTTCTCAGTATTAAGCGTAGACAGAATACTAAAGCACTTCCCGTACTCTTGTCCTTCTCTTCATAACTCACATTGATCACCCTTGGCCAAGATAGATGGACGTGAGACTACGACTACCCTCCATTTTGCTGACATACATGTCGCTTGTCTGTCTCAGCTTGTCAGCCATCGTTGTACGTCGTCTAACGTACAGCGCACGCGGTAGGCCTATAGAAAGATTCGGCTCGTAACCCCGCGCGCGACATGCAACAGTAAACAAGCTCGACAAAGATTCAGCATAAGTTTCAATGACCCTCAAATACATTATGCAACGTATATTGGAAACGAGAAACCGCCTGTTGTAGTACAACGCCACCTCACATGCACGCAACAGCGGGGCATCTCTGAAACAAACGTAGTTGAGCCAGATACAGACCGAACCAGTAATCAACTTTCAATTCTTTTCCGCACTTGGAGTTGAGATAGAACCCCCTGACGGCTCCTGTCTTCCGATCGTGTCTCCCCCAGCCAGGGGACTGAACCGCCATTTTCCACTGCACAGTCTGGAGGAGAAGGATAAATGCTTGGCTGAGTGACATCGGCCATCGACAATCGAGGTTCCGATGTCGAATCCGCAGTAGAACAAGACGCAGACATGTGCGTGGACGTCTTTCCTGTAGCAGTCGCAGATTAGTATGTTTTGAACAACCAATGTGCGAAGGATAGAGTATAGGCAAAAAGATGTCGGCTCATAGTTACTGACATCCTCCTTGATAAGGTCCCAGATAAGACTCAGGCGCGCCGTCATTCGGCAACACCTTGACCACCGTATTCGACCGCCATACATGCACGCGCTCGTGAATGTGGGTGCGAGTGCGGCGCCAGATCACGAGCAGAGTAGGCAGGTGCGGTTGCGACCGGGCACGATCGGTGCTGGTGTTTACGGGATGGACCTGAAGAAGCAATCTGATCATCTGTGGGCTGAGAGGGAGATCACGGAGTGGCTGGCGGAGATAGGCGTGACGGCAATTGGGACGGATGTGATGAGCTCAGATCAGATGCCGCAAGTGCAGAGCGGGGAGGGAGGTGCTTCCAGATACAGGGTTCTGTGTGCATGATGTAGTGCTCGGTGCAGGCGGTATCATCGCGGGGAACTAGACAAGCTGAAGGAAATGCAGGACGGAGCAGAGGAAGTTGCGGTCATGATCTATCTGGTTCCGCTGAAGATTGCAGGGTACAACGAATCACTTGTTAAAGCATTTGCTTAGAGAAAATGGTTTCACTATATATATATATTGTAGTGTGTCACCCTGTCGAATGGTGACATCTCCGTGAGCTTCGTTGTGCCGATTGTAGATAAATACCACAATCCAACGAGCTAAGGAGTAGCCAGATAGTATACTGCTGGAAAAGTCCCAGTCGAGCGCAGCGAGACATGGAACTTTTGCGAAGGCTAACTAAGCTAACACGTGAGTGTGGAGCAGACTGTTGCAACGTGACAAGCATCAGTCTTGTCACTCCAGACAGGCGGTGAAATCTTCTCACGCTCCTTGACCCCAACTCGTTACACGCTAAGATCGCAATAACTTTTCAACTTACCCTCCTCCCTTTTGCTTCTCAAAACTTTAGCGCTTTCGTGCGGTGGTGTCTCGATCCTCAAAGTCTTTCACTTTTTCGGACATCTCCGCCTGTTGGCAGCTCGTAAAATTTCGGTTTGCCCTTTGCCATTGTGCCCTTCTTCCCGCAAATCGTTGCAAGTGGCATTTGCCCCAAATGGCAACCCGAAGTTTTCCCACCCGCACACACCTTGCAACTAGTATCAACATAAGTAAGAGTGAACATCTACTCACAAGCGTAACCAGCAAACACCCTAGAGAAGATCCCACACAGAAGTAACATTAGTTAGCGTGTATAAAGTCTACGAAGAAGACTAGCCGAATGGTACGGCTACCACTGTAGTAGCTTCCCACCCGTATCTTTACCCCATTGCTACCGGTGTTGTATGCATTGAACCCAGAAAGCCTACGTGCTCAGGCAAGACCGATTAGACTTCAAGTTGCCTTATGTATTGGACTATCCCCACCGCCCCCGGCTTAACGCTAATATCACGGCAATATCATGGATACCTAAGTAGGCACATCGACATTGGAAGTCCACAAGACTTAACTAGGTGCATCAACTTTGTTTTTACTGACCATGTCGGGGACTGCACTACTGTGTCTATCCGATCCACCCTTCCAGAGTACCTGAGTCGTTGTTGGAAGACACTCGATAGGGCACTCTTACTGACAACGACGCCGCACTCACCACACTCTGCCAGACTGGAGCTCGCTCCCGTTTACGGTCGAGACTCTACAATATTAATGCTCGCTAAGTTGCTCATGGACATCCAACATCATTCCGGAATCTGCCTGTGCGCACCCATCAGTCGGAAACTTCCGTCAAATTCCAAGTTCGTACAAGGGCCACCCTAGCGGTGGGTACACGTACACTATAGACCTCCTAAGTTAATCATCTGTTTCGTTGAATGGACAGATATATAGGCGTTAGTAACGAGTGGCATGTATCATAGCGCATGGCAAAATGTGAGATATGAGGCATCCCCATGCCAATGTTGCCATGAGGCATGATCCAGAACCTTTCTGGGGTGTCACGTAACGATCTTCAACCTGCAACGTGTGCCCCTCGAATAGACTCGGAGCAGTCACTAGCAGTACGGCCAAGCACCGCCTTCCACGACCTCGGTGAGTCGCCCTAATCACATTCCTTCCTCAATCGCATAGTGGTATTTTACGGTTCTGACTGGGTACAGTTGAATGTCCTCTCGTCTGTCAGACCCATACGAACCTGAAATCCTGTCTTCGCCAACACCATCCTCTGAATTCTCCGTCGACTTTCAACTCGTTAACTCTATCTCGCCAATGCAGTCCAGGNNCACTCCCCGGCACTTGTGATAGAAAGAAACATACCTGCCACCGAGGGTACCGTCGCTTTCTCTCCAGTTGAATCAAAGCCGGCTGTCCAATGTGTCGATGAGCCTGGATCTCCTCCGCTTGTTGAGAAGACAGAGAAGATCCATGATCCTGAACATAAGAGCTCTATGCGGACTCATGAACGATTCTACTTCAAGGATGGGAACGTTTCTTTTATGGTTTGTACCTCCGTCGCACCTTTGACCGCCAAACCAAGTGATATCAACAATTACCCAGGTCGACGATACGCTGTATCGTGTTCATCGATATTTCTTCGTGCGCGATTCTGGCCATTTCCGAGACCTTATCGGGGAAGATGTTGCCCAAGATCCAACGGCGTGCCCCCTCTTGTTGAAGGATATCAGCAACGGTGAATTCGACGCCTTTCTGTCCATACTTTATCCTTCGTAAGTGCTATGGCTGTGCGAACTCAATCAATTATACTTCAGAACTGATCTGCTGGTGTAGGAGCTTCAAACGACATGATGTTACGACCGTGGAGGAATGGTCCTTTATCCTTAAACTCGCCACGCGGTGGGGCTTCACATCAATCCAGGAGCTCGCCATTGAGGAGCTTGGTCCCATTGCATCTCCAGTCGATAAACTCGTGTTGGCACATTCCTATGACATTCAGCACTGGCTCGTGCCTGCGTATTCCGACCTTTGCCAGCGGACAAAACCTCTCAGCAAAGAAGAGGGACGCCGTTTAGGCGTTGATGACGTTATCTTGATTCATCAGGTCCGCGAGTGCATGCGTGGTCCTGTGCTAGCTCAGTCTGGACCGGCATTTCTCAGCGAGCTGAAGAGGCGGCTGGATGATGATGACAGCAAGAACAAGGTTAATATGGCTATGGCACCCAATATATCAGCGGTCGGCCTGGATGATCTTTCGGGGCAACCTCCGAAAACAATATCTGTGACTTCTATTGGCAAACTATCCACACAAATGTCCGAGAATCCTCGGGCTCCAGCGATTCCGGATGCACCCTCTCTAGTAGAAACGCCTGTACATGGCCCCGGGTCTGCACTCAGCACTGGCACCTGCCCCTCCGTCAACTTTCAATCCGTTTTTCCTGTCATGTTATTTTCTGATACACCAACAGTTCCATCCGAACCATCGGTGTCCAACCTGGGCAAGTCCTGCCGCTGGTGCAAGTCTTGCCATCAGTGCAGGTCCTGCAGCCAGTGCGAGTCCTGCAGCCGGTGCGAGTCCTGTAGCCGGTGCGGGTCCTGCAGTCAGTGCGTGTATCTGCATCGCAGGAAGAAATGATGATTTAGTATAACATGCCCGAGTCCGGGACGCTGTTGTCTGTAGATGGTGATGTCCTCATTAACTTTGAAAAATTGAAATGCTGTTGGTATAATGCTTCGATCAAATCCCACAATCTTAGTGGCTTCATTATCTCCTGACCGTGCTGCCACTGAGCGCCGCATCGATCATGTTGTTGGAGGTCCGTGCCCTAAGCTCCCTCAAGGATACATCCATCTCCCCTCTAATCCAACAAGTCCAGACCCTTATGCTCTCGTCATGCATATCGATTTGAGCTTGTACATGCCTGAATCTGCTGTCGACTCCGGAGGTTGGAAGTTGGCCACTTCCTTCAACATGCGTTCGAAACATGGGACATCAACAAGACATTCTGTAACGCACTTGTAAAAGTGCACGACCCGACGGCGAGAACATGGACAATCTCACGTTGCACTGCCGGGGTCATCGACATCCTGCAGGCGTTGCCGTTCTCGCTGAAAATTGTGATGAAGACATAAAGGACTTTTTTCCACCATACCTGATAGTTGTGTGCTTTGTAAGCGGGGGGAAGAACGAGACCAGAAAAGCACCCAGAAGCTGGAAACGATCCAGTATGCTGGCACAGACTAGGTTTGGATCAAGGATTGCGAGTCTGCAAGATGAAAAGATCTTGATCGTAGCACAGTTCCCGGAGCGTAAAAATCACGGCAATGTAGAAGCTGTCCCCGAATAGCGAGCCCGTTGCGGACACACGACCCAGTGCGTATTTGAGCAATCATTGCCAAAGCGTGAAGTGGGAAATCTATAAGTGTTAGGACGGCATTCTTACTTGCATTTCGCAGGAGGATATTGCGGAGACTCCGCAAACCAAGGGCAGCCAAAGCAACTGTATCAAGAGTATCGGTTTACTTCAATAGTTCCGCAGAAGCTATTGTAATGAGTGATGGAAGCTGACCCAGCCTTCCACGATATTAAAGTCAATATGTAGAATAAGAGACGTCCTCGAATACGATATCGTGAAGACGATTGGGGAGAATTTTATCCTGTCAAGTCACTCATAGGCAAGAGTACAGACCACGAGGATATGGTGCACGACAGTGATAATCGCTGCCTCAAGCTATTGAAAACACTGATCCAGCTGTCCGTTTTAAACCCGACGTGATTAGTTGCTGTTCGTTGACGTACACGAACCGCTGGAATAGCTTCGCAAACTGCAAAATGAAGTCATGTTTGTGAGCGATTAGACGGCTCGTTGTGACAAAGGTACCGCAAGGCACTGAAGACGGGCATAAACCTCTTTGACTTGAAGGGGTCACTGTCAACATCAACTTCGGCATGTAGATCAGGAGGATACTGTATTCGGTTACCGTGGAGTTAGTTGAAGAAGGCATAATTAACGAGGAGGAGTAATACTACTAGTAGTATATCGTAGTTCCGGATAGTATGTGACGCAACGGAGGGGACTGTGAATAGCTGCAGAACAAAGCACTTGATAGATGTTTCCGCCTCTCGGTCGACAAGGATACAAGTGTCGATCACTCGAGGATATACAACAGCAGAATCTGAGGCAATAGCCAGCTTATGAGTGTGTGCCCAAGGGCATTGTGCGCGTTCTCCGTCTTATGCCACGTAAGGAACACCTCGCAAAGCCGCGCGTGCGGTAGTCGAAGCGTTTCCGTAGGCGCATAGAGCTGAGCTGTCCGCGAGATTTGCCAGAGCTAAACATTGAGCTGAAAGATTGAATAGAGGGGAGGGAACGACGCACCTATAAAGCTCCCTGACTTCCTACTTCGAAGCCACGAACGGCATGTTCTTGCATTTTTGGTTAGCATCTTTGTCGTTTTGCCTTGGCCTTTCGCTTCCCTCGACCCCCTCTGCCCCATGTCCCGCTAATTTGATGTGCAACCTGCGCCATCCAGCATGAAGTCCTGTATGCCCTTCAGCGCCTTCCACACCGCCTCTGCGCTCTTGAACACCACAGGACCTTAACCCATTCTCAGCCGTGCATTCAGTCGCTTCGGGTCGGTTTCGTCTGCAAGTCAGCCAGGGTCGGTACACCTCATCAGGCGCTCCTCGTCGTCGAAAACGCTAGGTTCTTCATGAACAGCGTCGTGCCTGCGGACACGCGGCTCCTCTGCATCTTCTTTTTTGTCGATCGTCATAGGCTTCACGCCGTGGGCCATCAAGGACTCTGCAGGCGTGACGAACATGCCGCAGGGGCCCTCCTCGAGGCAGATCTTCGTCTCCTATGTGACATGTATTCATGCGAGCGCGAGCCTCACCGTGGCGTTGGACGACTATCGAGGATATCAGATCTCGAGGCATTCATGCAGTCTGCGACGGAGGACAGGTGTCGCTCTGGCGCGACAGTCAACTTGACTTAGGCAACGCTGTAGACCACTCAAGGGTGAACTCACTGGTACATTCATGTAGATCCACGGCTCCCATGATAGTTGAGACTCGGATGAGAGTGTGCGTGTGCCACTCTCTCGTGCTTCGGTACGTAAGAAGGTAGCAACTGGAGGTGCTGGCATCTGCTTGCGCTAACTCTCGGCCGTTACTCAATCTTGTACTTTTTGCTTGTCTGCGCCATCCAGTATTTTTGACGACCTTGATCTCATTTAATCTTTGTCTCCCCTTCTTTTGCGATAGAGCAGCGAACATAACCGCTGATGACTGAGACCACTTTTTTGGAACACACAAGATTTTACTTTGAGGATGGCAGCGTCACGTTCTTGGTTTGTTACTTGTATTGATATCTGGGTTGGGGAGCGCGTTTATGACTTGGTACAGGTCAACAACGTGCTGTATTGTGTCCACCATTATTTCTTCATGCGCGATTCTATCCATTTCCACGCACTTCTTGGGAACCATACTACCAAAAACTCAAGCCCGAGCAACCCAGTGGTGCTACAAGGCATAGGTAACGACGAATTCGAGGCTTTCCTGTCCATCCTCCATCCTTCGTTAGTTCCCGTCATGATCCTTTTATCTATCTTCGCCATTCTGATGTTTGTATAGGGATTTTGATCAGTGTGATGTGGAAACTGTCAAGGATTGGTCGTCTGTCCTCCATCTGGCCACAACATGGTCTTTTAGTACAATCCGACAACTGGCTATCAGGAAGCTTGACCCTATTGCAACTGTCGTCGACAAGATCAGCTTGGCTCGTACCTTCAATGTCGAACACTAGCTCATGCCAGCTTTCATGACCCTTTGCGAGCGAGCTCATCCGATCAATCTAGAGGAAGGCCAACGCATGACTGTCGCTGATATCGTCTTCATTTACCAGCTTCGCGAGGAACTGCGCGGGCCTGTTCAGCCTGAGAATCGATCTCGTGTCACCCAGGCTCTAGAGATGCATTTCGGCAGAGACGCGTCAGGAACCGTGGGAAACGTTGAAACGGGAGCTTTTCCTGACTTGATGATCATGGCCTCTGGCAATGAGGAAAATTCAGCAATCTTCTCTGAGCCTGGGGTGGTGTACGGAAGGAAGATGGCTTCCGTGCGAGTTCAGGGTATTAGGGTGTAAGATAGTCGTGTAAGACCGGAGCAGCTGGCTCTTAGCCTAAAACACGTAATAGAAAGATGAAGATGTTATTGAGGCAGTGTAAACTGGTATAGCGGCGTGCTGCATAGTATAGAATCTGCGTGACTCGACTGATAGCTCGTGGTAGCTCGTAGTAGCTTGTGCTCGAAATGGGCCAGAAAGTAACTAGAGTTGAGGGGCGCACCCCTGGCTCCTTAAATACAGTAGTCGCCTATGTACGTTGCTCTGTCTCGGAGCTCTGTCTCCTTGGCAGCGTTCGCGTAGCGTAGTTTAGTGTGTTATAGACGTATCGTACTACGCGCTGCCAGATCGTTCCGGCGCGCGGCTGTAAAGTAAGTAAGTAACCTAGATCGTGCGTCCAAAATCGTCAGTAGCCTACTTGCAGGTCTTACAGTGGAGATGTCGGTTTCGGTAATTTCCACTCCTCCTACTACACCTCATTCTCTGCCTGCAACCTCCGCATCCTCTCTTGTTTCTGACATACCGTCACCTACAACAAAACGGCCTCCAATCTTTGATAATCATCCAACGCTCTACCCGGACTCTTATCCATGGAACTCCGTATTTCGAGAACCTTTCCCAGACGTTCAACCAAGCCAATTCGAGGATGTCAAGACGCTGCTCAAGAATATCAGCACCCTACATTCCGTCGAGTCAATCTCTGATATCATCGTTCGCCGAGCATGCGATCGTGATGGGTGGAGCTTCATTCAAGTTACCCGCCTGATCTTCGAACAGGCAACGGAAGATGGTGCATTTTGCAAGGCGTATGCGTGGCTGTGCCATAAGATGGTGCAGAAGTTCCCACCTGAGTTGCTGTTTAATGATGTCACCGATGCTGAGGGGAATTCGTTTACATGTTCTCAGTTATTTCGCAAGTGTTTGGTTGGGTGGTGCTAGCTTAGCTTCAAGTGCCAGTGGACGGTACCATCTCCCGTGCCAGCAACAACCAATCCTGAGGCCAACCATGTACCAAAGAACGAACACAATTCACAGTATGCCGCTTCAAGGACAGGTGGACGAGGTATAGGCCTGATTCGGTTCATTGGTGAGCTGTTCAAGTTGCAAATGCTGGAGCATAGCACCCTCTGGGATTATGTGGATAGAATCCTCGACAATGGCCCCAATGAGCGAGCCCTCGTAAGCTATTGCATGCTCCTCAAGGTCATCGGCCGTGCTCTCGATGTGCATGAAGTGCGCTCGCAATTTGATGCATCCTTTCAGAGAGTAAAGGCTCTCGCGAAGATCTCTCATGTTCATCCTCGTATACAGGCCATGGTACAGGTATGTACATCCGCGTCCTGCTTCTTCCGTAGTCGTTTACCTAAAACGACATCAGGATGTAATTGAGCCTCGGGGGCATGATGGAAATGCAAGGATTCCCAGGCCCGCGGACACAGACGAATGATGTATTTGTGTGGATCTGAACCTTGACATCTCACATACCAGTAGTTGCACTTGCTGGGTTTGTCAGCAACTCCTGGCTTGACTTGATTGCTGTGAACATGAGTGCCTCTGAGTCTTCGAGAGTTGCATAACTAGTGAGCGCAAAACCGTGAGGTGCCTATTTGGGTCGGTCACGGTGTTTAGCGCCATATCGGAAGCCTATCTCGCGACCGTCTAATGGAATTCTCTGCACAGCATTCGGATAAGCGTGGCCTCCACGTCTAATCCGCCTGTGGTACTTACTACTCAGGCAGTTTCCGCAGTCTTGAAATTATTGTGACCGTGAGCTTAGTTTTCCTTCAAGGTATTCGAAGGATGCGGTACTTGTACCTGACGGTGATTGTTGCTGAAGGACATCCACTAGCACATCGCGAGTTTAGTTACAAGTGTCTTCAAGTTGTCCTTATCAGACGCTCTCCTTGATGCCCTAATGCATGCTCTTGCCATGAGGCAAGAAGCATTCTTTTTCTGGACCCAGCCAGAACATGTCCTAGGACAACGTAACAACCTGTTACCCTCAAATAGAGAGCTCAGCGGCCACTCCGTCTCACGCAGCGTAGTCACTAGTAGTACGAGTACGGCTAAGTATTACCCTCTCGTCTCCTGGTGAGTCGCCTCAGTCGCATACCTCCCTCAATCACGTAGTGGTGTCTTACGGTTCTGACTTGATATCCTCTTGTCTGTCGGACCTATACGAACCTGAAATCCTGTCTTCGCCAACACCATCCTCTGAATTCTACGCCGACTTCCAATTCGTTGACTCTATCTCGCCAATGCAGTCCAGGCCACACTCCCCGGTATTTGTGATAGGAAAAACCATGCCTGCCACCGAAGATGCCGTCGCTTTCTCACCAGTTGAGCCAAAGCCGGCTGTCCAATGCGTCAACGAGCCTGAATCTTCCCCGCTCGCTGAGAAGACGGAGAATATTCTCGTACATGAGCCTGAGGATAAGAGCTCTGTGCGGACTCATGAACGATTCTACTTCAAGGACGGGAACGTTTCCTTCATGGTTTGTACCTCGCCACACCCATTACCTTTGAATGACAAAGGAACTGATAACAACGATTTACCTCAGGTTGACGACACTTTGTATCATGTTCATCGATATTTCTTCGTGCGCGATTCTGACCACTTTCGAGACCTTATCGAGGAAGATATTACCCAAGATCCAACGGTGTGCCCCCTCTTGTTGAAGGATACCAGCAGCGGTGAATTCGACGCCTTTCTGTCCATACTTTATCCTTCGTAAGTGCACTGACTGTGCAAATTATACTTCAGAACTGATCTGCTGGTGTAGGAACTTCAAGCGACGTGACGTGACGACCGTGGAAGACTGGACCTCTGTCCTCAAACTCGCCACGCAGTGGGGCTTCACATCAATCCGGGAGCTTGCCATTGAGGAGCTTGGCCCCATTGCATCTCCAGTAGACAAACTTGCCTTGGCGCATGTATACGACGTTCAACACTGGCTCACGCCTGCTTACATAGACCTCTGTCAGCGGACAAAACCCCTCAGCAAGGAAGAGGGGCACCGTATAGGCATTGATGACATTATCTTGATTTATCAGGTCCGCGAGTGCATGCGTGGTCCTGTGCTAGCTCAATCTGGACGGACGTTTATCTCCAATGAGCTGAAAAAGCGGCTGGACGGAGATGATGGCGGAAATGAGGTTAATGGGCCTATGGATCCCAATACATCAGTGGTCAGTTAGAATGATTCTTAGAGGCAGATTACAATGACTTACAATCGATGACTTCTACTGGAAAGATGTCCACACACATGTCTGAGTCTCCTCCAGCAACAGCTGCGTCTTGTTCTACTTCGGCTTCAACATCAACCCCTCGATTACTAATGACGGCGGATGTCACTCAGTCAGGTGTCTTTGTCACTACTCCTATCATCCGGGGAGTGCCACATGGTCATTTGGCCTCTAAGCGAGGCCGGGGGAGAAACTGGGACTTTTTATGAGGTTCTAGAAGTTCTAGATGGACTCTAGATCTAAATTTTTGAGTCCCGCTCATGAACTTACAAATTGTAGAGTGCCCCTTTAAATTGTATAAGACATATCAACTCTAAATCAATAACAGTAGAATCCTAGATTCTTAGACTGCCCCATTTGAGATAATATACTATGAATACCATGGATGATGACAGCCATGGCTTGCTGCAATCTCTGGCCAATGATGATGATCTCCATGAAGAGGAGTTGTTCAATATGACAGCATTTGTGTGCCAGCAAGAGCAAATGGGCCTTCATTACTACAATGGGTATTGATGTTGAAACCTTCAAATTTCTCCTTGATTGTGGATTCTCAGCTGCTTGGCATTCTGGGCAGGGCAGCAAAAGGCAAATATACCATAGCATAAAACAAATATGCTGTATGGAAATGCTGTGGGCTTCCATGCAAGTTCAAGTATATGAGGAAGTGGAGAGACATGTAAGATGAGAGCAGTGGGCTCCTAGCCTATAACATGTAATGTGGAGAAAGGATGATATTAGAACTGAGTGAAATGGATAGCGGTGGGCTCGTAGTGTAGTATCTGCATGGTCATTGGTCTCATAGTTGTGGTAACTCATAGTAACTGGGAAGTAACTGGTGCTCATAATGGCTGGGAAGTAATTGGAGAGGAGGGTTTTGCAATAACAAGGGTTATATAAACAGGTGTTCTTCTGCACAAGAAACACCAAAAAGTGTCCTAAGATCAAGGACAATGAACACTCAGTCTCAAAAACAACATGAGGACTATATTTTATACCTAACAACAAGGACAAAAGCACTGATACCAGTCAGTAAGTAAGTTAAAGTAGTGTAAAGTAAGATCTCACCTCAGTCTCGAAGACAACATAAGGACTGAGGGGAAAAAAAGGCGAGATATCGCAAACAGGCTAGATAAACTACCTGTGGCTTGGAACTATACAGTAGCGGAGTGATCGAGAGAGTAGGTAGATATCATATGTTTTTCTGCGGAGAGAAGACGAAAGTTTGTGCGCATGTCGGCTTCTGCCAAGTTGCCTAAAAAGGAAGTAGTAAGTAGTGCATGCGCCAGTTTGCAATTCCAACAGAGGGGCACACCCCCGACTCCTTAAATACAGTAGTCACATATGTATGTTGCTCCGTCTCGGAGCTCTGTCTCCTTGGCAACGTTCACGTAGGCATAGGTATTAGTATTGTATGTTATAGATGTCATATTGTACTATGCACTGTCATATCGTTCAGGTGCATGGCTGTTAAACATGTAAGTAACCTAGATTGTCAGTAGCCTGCTTGCAGGTCTTATGCATTGCAGGTAAAGAGGACAGTGGCAACAATAAGGGCTATTCCCCTGAGGAGCAAGAGCAGTGGGCCAAGGGGCCACATCTGATAAGAGAACAACAAGGTGTACAGATGAGGGTACACAAGATAGAGGAGAGTGTGCTACATGAAACAGGTATGTCAGAGAGCAGATAGAGTGGCAGATGAGATATATGTTAGCTTTTTATTGGCTTTATCATGCATCTCTACTACCTTTCATTCAGCTCACTTCTCTGCTCACTCCCACTCGCTGCACACATACTCTATACATAAACAACATGTACTTATGATCTCCTGTTAAATATTGTGTACTATACCATTTTGTTCAGCTTCTCTCCATGCACATACACTTTACCTACTTGATACATACATTACCACATACAATCATTTCTCCTTGGACCACACCTCCACCTACACATCCAAGCACCCACACATACTCTGGGATGACGCACATCTCTCCTCCTTATGGTAGCCGTTGTATTCACATACTCACACTCCACCTCAACTCTACCTACAATCACTATATAAGATGGACTTCTACTATATGACCTCCTCAGATGTCTTGCATATTGTCTGAGTGAGTACTCACTACTCCATCTTACTCTCTTTCTTATCTCTTCCCTGCAGCCTCTCTCACTACATTGTGGCACCTACTGTGTCCACTTTCTCTTACTCTGCTGCAGCTGCAGTCATGATGACTGCTCTCTCTCCTTTCAGGGACATGCTTACTGTTGACATATGATGCTCTTTGCACCAGCACCCATGCCCCATACTTACTTTACTAAGCATGGTCTGTGCACTGGTCATTATAGTATATAGGTATTGTAGAAGGGACATTGATCTCCAGTTGGTTTCTTACCCACTCCCTCATCATGGATAGTGCTACACTCCTTTACATTTACTTTGCAATCTTGATGTGTGCATTCCTCCTTCTCAGGCTTCTGCCTGCTTTGTAACCACTGAATCCCTTCTGTCCTCCTTGAATAGTGAGCATCATATGAGACATGGGTGACCTGATTGTGAGACATCAGAGTGAGGGGTAGGTAGT
>QLPN01021833.1:0-13325 GCA_003314395.1 Albatrellus ellisii
TGGCCTGGCCATGATTTCCACATGGTTTGCGCCTAGGTCCAGCTTTACACATATTTTCATACTCTGTCGACATCGAACAGTACCGGCATTGCAGCACTGAGACTCAAGGACAGGTATGTGTCTTCCTGGCCCATGTTGAGGCAACTCGGCAGAAGCCGACGCGCGCGCAAACTTTCATCTCCAAGCCTCCGCAGAAAACATATGATTACAGCTGCTTTTTCGATCACTCCACTACTATACAGTTCCAAGCCACAGGTAGTTCATTTAGCCAACCTATGATAGCCCCCTTTTTTTCCCTCAGTTCTTGTGTTGTTTTCGAGACTGAGTGCTTTTATCCTTGCTGTTAGGATGCTTTTTTTTGGTGTTTCTTGTGCAGAAGAACACCTGTATCTATAACTGTTATTGCAAAACGGAACACGTGCAGGGTGTTGGCGGAGAGGCCTTTGGCCTTGTAGTCCAAGTCATAGTCACGACAAAACAAGAGCGTCCGTTTTGTCAAAACAGTAATCTCCTCATCAGCAAGCCAGTGCTTCAAAAGGTGGATTGCCTCCGTTGTACAATGTCACATGACACAGGACATAAAAATAGGATTCCAAGAAGTTAGGGGAGCCCATATTCAGGGAAAACCCGCTGAGGATCCAAAAATCCCTATATAATCCTTCTCTTCCTTCACACACGTGTAGAAACATATTAGGCATGTAGATTTGCTCATGTTCGATGGATGACGAGGGGACGATGCCGTGCCGATGTAACTTGAGTATCGTAGCCGAAAATATGATTGTCAGACGAAGTTACATTATTATCAGAGTTGCCTATAAGGTCTGTGAAGGAGAGCACTATCGGAGGAGCATCGAGTCTTTCGACGGTATCAATTCCGTTACAATATTTGAAGCCGACGACTCGGACAGCATGTCTGTGAGTCTGAATACAGTACATTTAATTGATGCTTTCCCCGCCTGATACCTATCTTCTGTATTCTACGTACGCTGTCCCAAGTACATTGGCAGAGAAGTTGACTTACATAATGAGACAAGTCTCTATCGATGAAAGGCATCAGCTCATCTCGTTCACATCTCGGAGTCCGCCGGCGTTCCGGTGACCCTATGCAAAGCGTTAGTACTGAGAGAGCAAAGGGAAGTATAAGACAGTGAGGACTCGACAGGAATCTGACTCGTACCAGCTCGGCCTTCACTACTCCTTACACTCCTTGGCCACGACCTTTGCCCTCGCCCCCTGTCCCAGCAAATATGTGACCGATAGCAGCGGCCGCTGTATCCGAGGCCCTGCTTGAGTTCGGTCTGCGCCCTTTCCTGGCGGCATTTTGATCCCAAGCCTCTCCTCTGATCTTTGCTAGGACTGCTGGGCATGTTTTCCTATGCCTAATCAGGACATCCTTCCGGGAGAGCTCGTATCGGCAGTCTTCACAGACAAACGTCTTGCCCCTACCATGAGCTGGAGTCATATTCAGATGGCGAGTAAGGTCTGCCTCGCGCATGAATCCCATATTGCAAAGGTCGCAGTGCCATTGGTGTCGTGGCTCCTCTGCCTCTCCAGGTACTGTACCCCCTGACCTGCTGCCCTCGGGTTCCTCCTCCAAGGCTATCCTGTCCTCCTCAACAGGTTCACTGGTGTGCTCCTGGTGAAGCTCTGGTCTGATGTGGGATGTTGAGCCATCTGGCCCTGCGACACAGCTCTGGATGCATTCCTGGATGCTGTTGGGCTTGGCGGCCGGTCCGTTGAGCTTGCCATCTTCGGATGTCTGGTTGTTGTGACGTAGGGCCTCGAGCGTGCCCTGCCATCTGAGTCTATCGTCGCCACATGCCGACCACCTTCCGTCATGCCCTTGGCGGCATCCGGATTTCTTGTTCGCTTGTCGCCTCGGTCGGCGTTGTCTCCACCTCCGATGCTGTCCACTTTCCGCTTGGACCCTCTGCGCGGGTCCTCCGTTGTGCTGGAGGATGATTGCTGTGAAAACCATGAAGCGATACAATAAGATTAGCTGTTGGTAACAAGCAGAAAGGCTAGGAGTGCACCTTCTCTCCAGGCTTGCCAGTGTTTCTGCTGGGTCCATCTGATAACCACTCATCAATCGCGGCCATGCTGGCGTCGCCGATCTCGGCGTCGAGATCCCCCAGAGGGCACGTAGTCGTGTTGTGGAATGTGGTGAGGATATAGTGGGTCAGGAAGATGTCTCCCAGATCATCGAGGTTGTTGGGAAGGACATGCTGCCAAGAAGGTCGAGGTTGGCGTTGTTAGGAGGGGATGGTTTTGGATGGTGAATGCTGTGAGATGCGCTGGATGGTGGTAGCTTTAATCACCAGATTATCACGGCCATCTCGCAGGAATGCCCACCCACAAGCGTGCGTTCGCGGTCCGGGGTTCTAACAAGACCTTTTTTCTTCTTTTCTTTCAGATTCAAATGCTGTGCATCTCCTTAGTCTACTGCCAAGCGTCGGTTGCAGAGGGAATATTTGTCCACAACCCCAGTCGCGGTTCACTCAGGCCATATGAGGACGTGATGTCCAGGGGGGGCTGTCTTTTTTGCCTACGCGTCGCGCCGAAGTGAACCATTGTTCTCTCCAAATGGTGTGGTCATAAATCCCTCCATTGTATTTGTTCATTTTATTCGCGTTTCCGGGAGTCCCTGCCGTCAAACTGTACGGTTTTTTTTGTTTTGTTATCAAGATAAGGGCATAGTGCGCGCCTATGTTTTGCGGCGGCACCATTTTCAGCCCTCACACGACACATATTACGTCCAGCCTCGGCGGACCTCTTTCTGATGATGGATGGATGTCCGATTGCCTTTGGAGCAGTCGTTAGAAGTGCGTTCTGACTCGGAAGAAGTGGAGCCGGTCATCTCGTATGTAACTGAGGACCCTTGTTTGATCTGCCCTCATCATGCTCTGCCCGCGCGCATCGATGAGACTCATGTGTTCTGTGATCGCATCTTTACATTGTTCTATCTCTGTGCCCTCCGGCGTGCCCAACATCAACTGCCCCCCGTCCGCATGACGAGTGGAATAACTCAGTCCTTGTTCACATTTGGCGACTCACACCACGGATGCGTTCAACATCTCCACCGGCGGGACTCGTCCGTTCCAGACCGCGTACGTTTCACCATCGCATGCCGTCATCTTGAGAGCTGACAAGATGGTTTCTGATGCACGTTGGTTCGCTATGGACGCAGACGTTGTCAAACAGGCCAAATTAGGTCCAACATCCTAGTCAATCGAGGTCCTGCTCGTATGTGGGAGCACCACTGATGCATATAGCATGCTACCTATGTGGGGTGTACAACATCACCGACACGAAGGTCTGGCGATGCAACCATCGACAGCGAGCTTGTCTCTCCCTACGTGCCTATCGTCCTGAGCGTCGTTCCACCCCTACGCCACATCGATCCCGTCAGTAACCTCTGGATTCGATCAGATCAATGGTGAGTCAATGGTGATACAGTTCAACAAGATTTTGGCTTCGAGGCTAGTGGCGCGCGGTGGAGCAAGACAACAGCCTTTTACATCTTGGACCGGAGTCAACGATCTTGTGCGTTTTCATTCCGCTTCGTCACTGCGTGGGGGCTAGTTGATATAGTCGTTCAGGGAAATACTCCCCACTGGGGACACATCTTTATAATCAGGCAGACCGACATCCTAGGCAGACCAACGTGCTAGGTGGACCAACGTAACGCAGGCTGGCTTTCACAAGGTTCTAATGCAGCGGCTCTTTGGCCAGGTAAGAGATATTTTAGAGCTCAAAGATCCGACGCGACATGTTTCTGCCAGGTTGAGGTCTTCTACGCCTGCTGCACACGCTCCTTTCTCTTCCGCCCTCAGACCGCCCCCCGCTCCTCATAGCGTAGGGCCGTTCGGTAGTCTCATACATGGACGTGGCTCTCGCAGACTATAATTCGTAGCTCGAGCAACACATCAAGGCACCTGAGCCCTGGGCTTGCCAGTGGTGCTGACCAACACACACTATCGACCTCTATCACGCCATATCAAGGCTCAAGGCTCAGTGCTCGACACTAGGCCGCCGACGTCACCCTGCCTCATCTTACCCAACCTGAACTCCTATGTTACTCCTCACCGGGCCAGGCGTGCGCCTTAACGTCATATACTATACGTAGTACTTCGCTTGTATCAGAAAATATCGTCATCTTCACAACACAACTGACACAAACACACATCCCCACGGCCAAATATTGAGATTGGGAGGCGCCCGGAGGCCTTCACGACCAACCAATACTGTATAGTGTCTTGCTCCCTGCCAACCTTGGTACGCTCCCTTATGTTACTCTTACCTGCGATCCCTGATCCCACCGTCAGCCAGAACTCAGTACACATGACGATGCAAGAGCATTCTGGGGAAGTAGAAGACATTGAGGCTGGAGAGAGACCTTCTCTGCCCAACACGGAGTCAGACCTGGATGAGTCGATAGTCGCTAAGATTGGCCAGCCACCGCCGCGCAACGACGATCCATCCACCTGGCCCATGTCCGAACTCTCGCCGAGCGCGAAAGTCAGTCACGCTTCGTCGACGGGTCACCGTCCTTCGCTGCTGCTTGCTAAGCTTTATTCAATGTCTCTAGATCAATAAAACATATGCCCGCGACCTGTACAGGGTACTGCTTTCTTCCTTTCCATTCCCTTAATGTACTCGTGGTTCTCTGACTTAGTTGGACGGTGATGGGTCTGCGAGCAGCTGGATTCGTCAGAGCTACGCGAACTGCGCTTTGTGATCACATCGCCGATCAACCCGACAATTGACGGGGAAATGCACCTGTATGACGCACGAGAGGTCGAGAGCCTCGCGTGGAAGAAGCACGGTGGGCCTGAACGATGGGAATGGTGGTACGCGCACTCTCCTGTGTCATCGTTGCTATCCTGGCAAAACTGACACTCCACCATGGCGCACAAGCTCAAATATCTTGAAGAGGAATGGAACAGGGAGAAGCCTGATAAGCCATTCCGCAAGCCGGAGTGGAGGCAAGGCGGTCTTTGTACGAAATGTAAGGAGAGGAAATGCGCGCTCGTCACGGATGGCGATGTTCCGGATTGCCCGACGTGCTTTTCTTGCCATGCGTGCGTCCCCCTGCCTGCTGCTATTTCCCTCGTTGGCTAAAAATGGAAATGTTGCTCTTGCAGTATATCGTCGTCAACCGAGCCTTCCCCCACCTCGCCGGACCTTCGTTAGGATCTTTTCCATTGAAAAGGTCTTGTAGCTGGTGAAGCACACAATCTCAATCTCATGGAGTATAACAAATTCTACTTTGTCAGGAATGAAAACGACATATATGAGCAGTGTCGGGGACAAATTGAAAGGCCTTAGTGTTGATGATGTATAGATAGAGACGGTTGTTGCTGTGTTCATGAATGTTCGGAAGGGGCGATATATACGGCCAAAGAAGTAGTATTGTTTGGAATGTTTTGGAGCGATAGGTAATAAATGGAGCGGGGTGGTAGCACCAGTCATTCCAGGCGCCGTACCTGTTAGGGCGACTTCATTTTGCCCCAAACGCTAGCCGTGTGATTACTTGATGACAGTAAGCTGCACTGTGAGGAACCCATCCGACGTCTGAGAGTACGTAGGCAGACCTGGGTTTAACATGACATCCGGAACAGCAATTGCAATTCATTCGCTCGCCCTAGATCACCGCGAGGGTTCGCACCTGATGTATCGATTGGTATTGATATAACGTACAGCCGTATCATAGCTTTTGAGCGATGGCGCTGTCAATACACCAAGCAATCAGCTACCGGCCTTTTTCGCCTCATAAGACTTTAGCCTATATCAAACCCCAGACTCATCAGTCTGAGATGCCACAGACAAACTACCTCCGATACGCACCGTTGGTAGTCCCTATCTACCTTGTCACCCGCTCCCCCGGCTCCCCCAGTCTTGCCTTTCTTCTTCTCCTTCCGCGCCTGACGCTTCTTCTCCTTCTCCGCCGCCTCGTCTATCGCGAGGAAATCGCGGATCGAGGGCAGCGCTGAAGATGCCAGCGGCGCGAGGCGCGTCGATTGCTCATCCTCCTCTTCCGCGGCTTGCTGCTCTGGCTCAGCGGAGTGCAACTTGGATTTGGGCCGCGATTGCGACGTGGACTCGGGTGAGGGCTCGAGTTCGGGGTCGTCCTTGAACCAGTTGTGCCGCTGCACAGGTTGGGGTGGTGATGGTGAGTTTGCGCGTGGGACGTCCGTCTCGTCAGTGCGTCGTCGTGCCTCATCGCCTTCGCTCTGGTCCTCTTCGTCAGTCTCGATGCCGTGATACTCTCCTGCGTCTGCGAAGATGTCGAAGCCCTCGTCCAGCGGCTCCGGCTCTGGCGCGGATGGTTTTGAGGTGCTGGCTTCTGTGGGCGCGGGCGCTGGAGGGGGCGTAAATGCTCCCTTAGCTGCGCTCTTCTCCTTGTCATCCACAGCTTCACCCTCCACTTTCCGCCGCTTCTTCTTCCGCTCGCCGATGTCACCGTCCCGCGCCGTGGCTTTCTTCTTCTTCGCCTTCCCTTCTACCGGCGCGCCGATCGGCTTAAACCCGATCGGCCTGAACTTGCCCTCCGCCGCCACGGCCTGCTTCAACCCTTCTTCCTTCTCCCTCTCTTCTTTCGCTGCATCCTCCTCTGCCCGCGCTCCGGCGCGCTTCGCCTTGAGCTCGCGCACGATATCCTCGCGCGTGCGCTTGCGGCCTGCGGTGTTGTCCTGGAACACGGTCTCGAGGGACTCGTCGTCGACCTTGGCAGACTCTGAGGCGAGGCGCGCGCGGTTCTGTTCGAGCAGTGCAAAGTCGAGGCCCTTCACGAGCACGGAGTGCGCAGAGTCACCGCCGAGGTAGCGCCGCTTTTCTTCGATCTGTGTGGGTTCAGCGTCAACGTCAGTGCGCGGATGCCGGTGTGGAGCGGCGAGGGGAGCGCACCGCAGCTTTGTCCTCATTGTCGGCGTTCTGCCGTTCGAAGTCCTCGAGTACAGCCTCGACCTGGGCAAAGTCGTGCTCGGCGCCCTGCCGCCGCTCGGATGCGCGGTCGCGGTACTTGTCAGACTGTTTCTTGACCTTGCGCGGCTTGAACGCGGGCTCAGAGGCCGATATGCTCGCACTGGTGCAGCGTGAGAAATAGAAATGGGAGAGAGAGAGGGACATTGAGGACGAACGGTTTGAAAGAGCCTGCCTTGGCCGCGAGCAGCGAGCCACGGGCGGCGGTAGTCGGGGTGGCACCAGAGCGGGGGCGACTTGTCTGGAGGAGTTGTCTGAAGGCGTCCTGTAGACGGGGTCAGAATGGCAACAATGGAGAGCAAAAAGATGGTTACTTGGTTCATGACGAGTGCGCCACTTGCAACTGCGGGCAGTGCCAGGAAAGTGAGTGCTTAGTCATGGGCGTCGAACCGAGACTATCTTGCTCATTGCCGAGACGATCATGACGAATTGCCGAGGCAGCGGATGATTGAGCTCTTCATTATAAATCTCTGCTTTTCCTCATCTCTTCATCGTACACGTCCACAGCCATGTCAAGGTACGCCTCCAGTTGTCCCTGTCTCCCGTTCTGATCATGGCCCAACCTCATATAGCAAACTGATAGACAGCATGGGTGCAGAGAGAAGTGACGAGCTCGATGGCCTGGCCACGCCTCAGGGCGCCAGCGCCGCCATCTCCACCAAGGACGGCACACTTTATCTGTCGAAACCCTTTCGTTCCCGCTACTCCAAGAAGCTGAAATCTGCCGTTGCCTTTGTGCCACGCACCACAGCCTTTGACACCACCAATGCCTCCTCTAGCACTAACGAGTTCCGCGTGGGTCTTTTCACTAACCCACCTACCCTCTTGTGTGTGCTCACCCCGACCGCGTACAGGGCTTCTTCACCCTCTTTTGGTTGTCCCTCTTCATCTTCACTGTGCGCACCTACACCCGCAGCATCGAGGCCCACGGCTATCCCTTGAGCTTCGACTTCGCCACTCTCTTCTCCCGGGATGCCCGTATTCTCGCGCTCTCTGACGCCATTCTCGTCCTCAGCACTGGCCTCTGTGTGCCCTTTGCACACGCCATTCGCCGCGGCTGGATACGTTACTACTGGACCGGTGTCACCATACAACACACATTTCAGATCTTCGTCCTCTTCAGTGCCATCAAGTGGACCTTTGAACGGTACGTCCCACTCATCTCATTTAGCCCTGTATCGCGCGCGAATTCGTCACCAGAAAATGGCCCTGGGTCCAATCTGGCTTCCTCACCTTGCACTCACTCGTGCGTCCATTCCTATTTAATCAGTGCTTGCTCCTCAGACCTCAGTGATGCGTGTCGTAGGTTATGATTATGAAGATGCACTCATACATGTCAACGAATGGCTACCTGAAGTGGGTCTACGATGAGCGCAACGAGCTGGATGCCCAAATCCATGCTGTCGTAGAACGCGTGGGCGGGTGGAATCAAGCTCTTGCTGACGCGAAAGACGCACGCGCAGAGTGCGAGGCCAACTCGCCATCTAACGGATCATCCTTTAGTCCCTCCGGACTATCCGCCAGCGCGGAAGGCTATCGTGGCTACCTTGATGCGACGACTGCTGCCGCGCTCTCCAGCCACCTCGTTGCACGGGCTCTGCGCTCCAGCTCGACGAGCAGCGACTCAGACAGCGAGAAGGCCCGCAAAGTGCCCGTAAGTGAGGATGAGCGCGAGCACAACCGTGAATGTAGGCCTGCGCCGCACCCACTAGTTGACCATCCGGACCAGCAGTTGGCGGCGTTGGCGGCATTGTACACTGACCTTGACGCAGAGCTCGTCGGCTCGGGCCCCGAATATGTGCGCTGGCCCGATAACATCACGCTCAAGAACTTCGCGGTATACCAGCTCATTCCGACGCTCGTCTACGAGCTCGAGTATCCGCGTACAAACCGGTATGTCCTTTCTGCGGGTTTTTGTTTATTGTGTAATTTACTGATGATACGACATCAGGATTCGTCCGTTATACGTCTTTGAGAAGACCGTCGCGACGTTTGGCACGCTCGCGCTACTCTACACGATCACGGAGACATTCATCATTCCGATGACGCCTTCACAGGACCATTCGTTCGTACGCAGTCTACTCGATCTTGCACTCCCGTTCATGGTCGCGTACCTTTTACTTTTCTATCTTATCTTTGGTGCGTGTTCTTCCGTTCACGGTCCCAGCCTTGCGCCTGAGACCGCCCCGTATACGGCACAGAGTGCATATGCAACGGCTTCGCGGAGCTTTCCTAGTGCGTCCTAGCATAACCGCGCGCATATGTCGAGCTCTGCTTACGTTCATGTGATTCAGCTTCGCAGACCGGCAATTTTACGAAGACTGGGTACGGACATTTTTGCATTTATGATGGCGTGAGATTGATCCCGGACAACGGTAGTGGAACTCGACATCGTGGGATGAATTCTCACGGAAGTGGAATAGACCGGTATAC
Source organism: Albatrellus ellisii (assembly GCA_003314395.1). Taxonomy (NCBI): domain Eukaryota; kingdom Fungi; phylum Basidiomycota; class Agaricomycetes; order Russulales; family Albatrellaceae; genus Albatrellus; species Albatrellus ellisii. The sequence continues at coordinate 9,415 of QLPN01021833.1, forward strand.
CAATTCCTGCTGCGACACGTCTATGCGTCGACAATGGCCTCATACAGCTTCTCGCGCGAGCACGCTATGTTCTTTACTTTCTTTCTGAGTGCAATGGCGCACGAGCTCGTCATGGCTGTCGTCACGCAGAAGATCCGGTGCGCCTACTTTCTCCTATTTCCGCCACCCACATCTTTCTGCACGCCAATCCATGTCCCATTTTCGTCGCATGTGTCTGGTATGCTGATAGGTCGTCGTCCAGGCCGTACATCCTCACGTTGCAGCTAATCCAGATCCCGCTAATCGCGTTCGGCCGTATAACCGCAGTCAAGCACAACAAAATGCTCGGGAACATCCTGTTTTGGCTTGAGCTCTACGCGGGCTTCCCTCTCCTCTGCGTCGCGTACGTCGTGCACTGATCCCTCGCCTCGTACGCGCCGCTTTGCTAGCCGCGCTGCATACCGCCCGCATCGTCCTGGCCATAGAAGACATCAATGCAACCATAACACCATCGCCACAAATCACGCAAATTCACGTCCCCTACCCTTCCATGACCTAGAACGCGGCACACTTTACAGCCACTAATCCCGCACCAACCTCACTTTTTCGGAGTGCGCTTCGCCATGTATCACTTTTTTGTTATGTCTATTATCGACGTTGATTTTTTCTCATCTTGCAAGATATCGTTGATGCAGTCGCTGTTAATGTATGATACGGTATATGATATAATGGAGTGCCCCATGCTTGTAATATCACGATTGGCCCATCGCTATTCCGTGAACTTTGTAGATAATTATTCCGGCTACCCTTTGGGCTATCCACCTCAAAAGTCCACGGTCAATCCCACCTCCCTGGTCTGTGTTATAAGATGTGAGTACTGATGATTAGGGCATCTGTTGCGGCTATGCGTGCATGGTGGAGAGCATGATTCTTGGAGTGCCTGGAGGAAATGAGGCAGTGACACGGAGAGCACGAAGTACCTCGGGGGTTGGTTTGCCGGCGAGCGCTGTCACGGCACTCCTTGCTCCGCGACCTTCCGGTACTTACTACTTCGCCACTTCATAAGCACCGGATTTCCTATCCACAATATCCGGCGCGCCTCCGCTCCCGTTATTGCTAGTCGGGCAGCATGACTTCCCTTGCCAGAATTTCGAGCCATGCTTGTTACCAAAGTCTTCGACACAGTTCGTTCGCTAGGGACACCACTGTCAAGTCATTTCATAGACACTTTGTTCGTGAGTGCTTTGCGCGTACTAAGAATGTAGCGTCATTGAGACGTGTGAGCCGACGTAGAATGGCCTCCTGCGAGCAAGATTCCTATGGCATTCGCGTTTGATATAGTATGTTATATTGCGCATGTAGTCGACTGAGATCCCTTAACGTTGATCAGGATGGCGTGTTGTTACGCGGCGCGTCTGTACTTCCTGCAGCCAAGCGCGCGCTGGCTATTCTTGAAGGCGACAACCCGTTCAAAACGTTCGTGTCTTTCATTACGTCTGTACTGGTAATTTAGTCTCACCGTGCTGGAAAGCAAGATTCCGTATATCCTGGTCCGTTGCTTCACGCGAGCGCTGCTGTATAGTATTCAGCTGAACCGAGACATCGCAGATGACTAACGGCGGAGGGTCTGACGAGGAAGCCAGGTCGAGGAAATTGACTAGTCAGCTAGGCTTCAATGTGAGCTTTTTTCGACGTGCACTACGTTTCTTTTTTGTTAATGCGAAAGTATGTCTTAGATCCAACCATCACAATTGATCCAAGCCCATACTATCATACAGTCACTTGTGCCAGAATATGCGGATAAGCCGATTTTGGTTTTGGGTGGGAAGAGAGATGCAGTCCGTAAGGTTGCGGAAGGGTACGCCATTTGTCATGAATTTACTTGACAAAACGTATTGACTGTGGCATGCAGCTACGGCTTTAGGAATGTCTTTACGACGCTGGATATCAAGGCCTGGAATCCTCTGTATGTTCGATATGTGTTCGTGCCATCATAGCCGAGGTGTACTCATGCCGAAAGTGTATGGCCCTTCTACGACTTGACACCCGAAGAATTGGCGTCGTCAAAGGTACGCGCCTTCCTCGCCTTGTCTGACTGGCGGATTTCATTGATAGCGTTTTGGCTCTCAGGCAGTCGACTTTAGCGCAACCCCAATATCTGCCATCTTCGTTTTCCATGACCCACGGAACTGGGCACTCGATATACAGATTGCCACTGATGTCATCCTCTCTGGTGGCATCGTTGGAGCCCCGTACACCAGTCCTCGCAACCGAAGTGCACACGAGAAACCCGTACAACTCGTTTTCTGCAATCCAGATCTACAGTGGCGTGCAGAGTTCGAGCGCCCTCGGCTTGGCCAAGGTGCCTTCCGCTTGGCGTTCCAGGCGGTGTTCAGGGTAAGCACCGTGCGAGTGTACCATGGATATACCGTTAACATGTACTGATATTGTAAGGCGATTGCGGGCGAGGAATACCCTCATACGCAATACGGTAAGCCGACAGCAGCAGCGTATCAGTTTGCGGAGGCCGTATTGCGGGATGAAATGAGGAGAATCATTGGAAGAGACGTGGGTGAGTTGCCCAACACGTAGGTGATACACTTGTCATTCAGCGCATGGCGAGTACTCATTACTGTACAGGTACATGATTGGAGGTATGATGTCTCTCCTCGACAGATGATATTCTCGGCTAAGACTCGATCTCAATACTACCAGACAATCCCGAATCGGGTATGCATTCCTTTTGCCATGGCCGTTCCGCAGTTAACGTTAACTTTGCCATTTGCACTTAATTTCAGATATCGCCGGTGCCAATGCTGCTGGCTGGCAGTCGGTGCTCGTGCGCACAGGTGTTTTTGACCCTGCGAACGGCCCTCCGACGCACTTGCCTACACACATAACTGAAGATGTTGAAGGGGCTGTGAGATGGGCGATCGAGCGTGAATTGGAAGCACGAGGATAATGAATCAAGGAAGCTATATTCTGTCACTTATCATAGACACCCAATGACACTTTACTAGTTGTACACCATCTTCGTTAAGTGCTCTTGGCTGGACGCAATGTCTACCGACATCTATGAGCAGCCTATGGTGTATCTAGAGGCTATCTTGTTACTGGTGTCGGACGCCGCTGAATTCCGTCACGGACCAAGCCGCCGGCAATAAAATGGGTGCGGCAGGGGTTGTTGGCTTTCAGGGGGGCTCGCTCAAGAAAGGTGTTTTCCAGCCATACACACCCCATGCCAACCCCATCGATAAGGTTGACATCAAGGAGACGTTCTTGACCAGTTTCCAACATCGCTCGTGGTAGGGCGGATCTACTGTACGCGTACCACAACACTAAAACCCAACCTCTTGATCAGCATCCACGGTACTTTGATGAGTGACACAAAATATATCTCGCAACGAATCAATCAGAGGGGAAAGCACGTGCTTAGTTTCGGTGTTGAGACTCAAGTTTAGACCCTGATGGCAAGCAACAGTCAATCACGTACAGACTCTTTAAAAGGGCAGCACTGTCAGGACGGACAGTCCGATGGCACAGTTCTGGATAATTAGAAACGGACTGCATGAAAAAAAGTTACATGACGCAAGAGGTAATAGAAAGACGATTCCAAGTCGTCCATGAAGTCGTGAGGCCGCACATTTGAAACAGGCCCGTTGATGGTCTGAACGGATCGGTACATGTGGGTTTCTTGTTGATAATCGGGGTCAGATTAGTTGTGGTGATGACTGACAAGCTGCATTGGAGGACAAGACGGACCATTCTGAGACCGTCCCGTGTGTCCGTCTCGGACCCTACGTCACTGTGAGGATTCAGCGCGTGTAGTGGCCAAACACCTATGGTCAGAAAAAGGAGACCCCGAGAAGGACAGCAAGTTTATGATTCAAGACGGATGGCGAACCATTACAGGAGAACAAGATAATGTGTGG
>QLPN01021835.1:1176-17548 GCA_003314395.1 Albatrellus ellisii
CTCACCCACACGTCTCAACAACCTCATCCCCTGGGTGATGATGATGATGATGATGTCCCTCTCCAGCAGATAGTAACAGATGCTCTATCACGCTCCGAGTACAAACTGGCCCCGCAGCAACGAATGCGTGCGACGGTAACACAAAGTGTATTTCTCATTGTGTCGGACGACACAAGGATACACCTAACTGTCTTATTTAGTAATAGTGGTACACGATCGTTCGAGGATCGCTGCAGGCGTTGGCTATACAGTTTTCGAATCTTGCATCATCCTGCATGAGCGGAGCAATATAAATAGCAAAAAGAGCACGCATCCGTCAGGGAGAGAAACCGGTAATCACGGACAGACTCATTAGTGGCGCTGGTTACTTTCAGCGGATCCCACTGGGACAATGGGAATGCCCACCAGAAAATGAAATGACCGCAGCCCGTGAAGTCTGGTAAATTTTCCTGCAAGGGAACAAAGGCATGACACGAGATTACAAGCGGGGCAATCGAGTGATGGAGACACGTCAAAGGCACACAATTACTGGATGAGTCTTAGTGAGGGAGTCAATAGAACGCATAAACAGTGCGCGTGTGCAGATAACGGCGACAGTCGTAAATGACCTTTGATGCGACAAGGTTCGATACGAGACCGGGGTAGCCTCCCATGGATCCATCTTGAGAGACACAGAAAACAAAAAGGTTTTCGGAGGACAAAGAGGTAAAAGCGTACCTACAAGATCGAGATTAGAGTTAGGAGTAGTTTGACTTTGCTGTGTTGAATCATCTATAACACATTTTCTAAAGTTGATTACAAGGAACGGGATCGCATGAAAGCATCGCTAGGATCGTTGGACCGATCATCTAGACTTTCCCTTGTACTTGTGTTCCAACTTTTAGAGCGTATGTGTATGCCATGGTGTAGGCTCAAATCCCATCCCGAATGGTTGTCCTGCCAAGGTCTCAAAAAGTAATAAGGTGGCTGCATGGAGCGTTGAGGGAGCGTCAGTCTTGTACACCCATCCTGCCTACCACCCACATCCAGCGACAAGCCTACGTGTACCCTGATTACGACAACTTCTACCATTTTGATCATCCTCCTAGCAGCCTAGTCTCTGGGTTGAATGATGGGCAGCCGTTACTGTCCACCAGCAACCAGATGTTTGGGGTCTTCCCCAAACCACCATATGATGACTTGATTGGGTCTGATGCCTCCTTACCACCAACGAGCAATGTTGTAAGCCTTCGATAGGTCTCCAGTTGACTGTGTGGCCCACTTACCTTCATCCACCTGTTGGAGTTTACAGTGACATGTGACAGTGAATGCATGTGACTGCATGCAACTGTGAACGCATGAATGTGTGACTGCATGGCTGCACCACATGGACCTCTCATGGGACTCAGGGATGATATGGACAGACCTGTTAGTTACAGAAAATTTCTCTCACATCTTTTCTTTTCCCTCAGTCTTCTACAAAGAGACTGAGGTCAGTACCTACTTTCTATGGCGTTTGTGTTTTATGTTTTCTCACTATTTCTTCCTGTAGAATATTATTCTCTTCTTTCTACAGTCAGTGTGCTCTTTGTTGGAATATTCACGGTATTTGTTCAGCTATGCTACAATTACTACTTACACGTCTTTTTTATGTCTTACTGACACACGTTCCACTTACCCACTTCTCACAACCACATCGTCATGGAGCGCTCTAGACTGCTCCAGGCCCACTTACCCCACGTTTGTGTAGCACGTACTACACCCCCACATACAACCCCACATTACAGCGCTGCCTTAATTCAGTGCAGCGTGCACTATATCTACTACAACCCCCACGTCCTGTTACTACACAGCATTATCTTACAATGTTGTACTACGTTTTACCACTCTGCGCCATTGCGTGCACCGCCGCCTGCCACATCCCAATCACATGCATCCTCCTCACTGTCTTTTTCTCAGCCTGCCCAAGCCTGTGTTCACACTCTTTCCAAGTAACCTCCTTCAAAAGATTATGATGTTGAAATCCCATGTATGTTTATCCACTTTTCATTCGGCATTTCCTCTATTCCCACTAGTACATACACTTTACATATGATTGACACATCATTACACCACAACAACTCCTCAGAACATTCCTCCACTCCCACTCCACTTACACTCTGGACGACGCATGTCCATCACACATATAGGTATCCTTGTACTTCAAGATCCTTTCTCCGCTTCAACTATATACACTCTTACTATATAAGTTGAACACCTTCACATACACCTCCTCAGTCATCGTCCTTCTGACACTGAGTGAGTACTTCTATGTCTACAACTTAATCTCACTCTTACCACTGTCCTGCAGCTCCTTCTTCATATGTTGTGGCTGTGGAAAACTGGGCAGGGTGGCAAATGATAAATATAGCACAGCACAAAATAGATATGCAATGCAATAAGGCAAAGCAGTGGCGACGATAAGGGGTATTCCCTTGAGGAGACAGAGCAGTAGGCCAAAGGGCCACATCTGATGAGAGAAGACGACGAGGTGTACAGATGAGGGTACACAGAATAGACGAGAAGTTACTACAAGAGACAGGTATGTCAGAAAGGAGTTAGAGTAGCCGACGAGATACATACCTCAGCAGTAGATAAAAGTGCTGAGGTATGTGGACAAAAAGTGAAAGGTTTATACAGCTCAATCACAATAAAGTTTAAAAGGAGCTTAACTATAAAACCAAGAGATAGATCCCAAAAAAGGGAAAGAGAGAATGATGTGATCTGCAAAGGACTAGACCAATACTAATATGGATAAGTATGATCAGCGTTGTATAGTAGGTAAAATTGACAGTGGCACTATCCGTTTGTCCACACCTTCCACTCATTGCTGCAGGTCAGTATACCTACTCAGTTGTTGTCCTTCTGACACTGACTCTGTCAGAACGTACTTATTTTTCTTTCCGTTTTATGATTTCTTTCGACCTTATCACTCAAGATCTACTAGAGATATCTTATCTCATCTTATCAGATCATTAGTAGATCTTATTGTGAATATCTATGACTCATGACCAGTTAGTCATTGGACCACTTACTATACATCTATGACTACATTTCTCACAGACGCTTATTGATGCAGTGCAATGCTGTGCATCGCTTACTGATACTTCTCACAGATGCTGCGCATCTTATTTACATACACCTGCCCTACAGTGACAGCACATGGTCTGTGCACTGATCCCTGTAGTATATAAAGACTCTCATGTAGTAGATAGCTCTTCAGCTTTATACATCTGAGATATCCGCTACATGGCATGACTATTCTTAGGTGTATTGTCTCCTTCCTCGACAATCCTCCTCTTCTTTCAGTTGTGACCTCACTGTCCTAGCGTGCACCTCACAATTGTATAAAGCTCTTCACAGCGACCTCACCTCTTCTCATCCCCTCACTCCTGTCTCAAATCATCACTCCCCTCCCTCCTTGCTCAAGAGAGCATTGTACTGTTATAGTTCTCCAATTCTTTGTAGTTCAGCTGCAGTGCTGGGCCTTATATTGCCTCAGCGAGCAGTGCTAGGGTGTCTACCACTTAGTGGGACATCGAAGATCTCTCTGACAACCGTTCGGACCAGAGATACTATAACTTTTACCATAACAAAGAATTCTTTCGTAGTACTACGTATTCACTAGTATCTACATACCTACCTTCACTCTCCACTCTGTGTTTAAATGGCTTGTACCCTTGAAAAAGGTACAAAGAGTTTTCACTTTGCACAGTTTTAATTTTCACCATTCCGAAAATACTCCATTCAGAAAAGAGGACTAGGTCAGGCAAATCATACGCCAGACTTACCTCTGCATTACTACCATCCACTCATCCTCGTACTTCTCAAGCTCTTACTCAATACTACGGCAACGCATTTGAATATCGCCGACAACAAGCAATCTGGTTCTACAAGCTTCACAATCCCTATTTTACCAATCATCCTGAAGACTTCCTGTGGCATTTCTTTCCTCACTACTGGGAACAAACCAGCACCATTTCTACCAGAATCTTCAGAAGAAAGGATGGACGACACAGACCGAATAACGCCAATGGCGACTTGGATAGTGGACTTGGAGGATACACTGGAGATAATGAGGCATGAAATAGAACAATTGAAGAGAGTACAGCAGCAACAACAAACACACAGCCTGGAAATGGGGAATGCACTAGTCGAGATTACCAAATCACTGGCCAAAATAACATCGATGCTCTCTGCCCCCCAAATCCTAACACAACCTTCGATAAATACCTCTGGCCTATCTGCCACCCCCATGGGCCATGTGTTTGCCCAACACTGGGTAAAAGTTTCATCACCTACTCCATACTTGGGGAAGCATGACAAACTTGACTCTTTCATCCAAGAATTATTCTTGGTATTCATGGCAAACAAAATGTGGGTCGACAGTGACCAAATTACCTATGCCCTGTCATATATGATAGGAGGAAGTGCAGAAGCATGGAGAAATCTAGTAGTCGCTAAACAGTGATTACATGAAGCCAATCCCAATAACCCATTGTACCCAGAACCATTCACAAACTGGGTTGACTTCAATATGAAACTCCGAGCCCAATTTGGAGACCCAGATGAGGCCCAAACTGCACAACAACTATTGCACAAGATATGACAAGGAGGGAAGACCGCAGAGGAGTTCACTACTGAATTCCTTTTGATAGCAGCAAAAACCAAATACAACGATGAAGCCCTCATCGACTGCTTCAAAAGAGGACTCAATGTAGATCTCCTCCTTAGAATCTACAACATCAATCCCCCTCCTTCCACATATCTAGCATGGCAGCAGATGGTGCAGAGCATGGATCGACACATGAGAGAGTTCAAGCAATTGGTTGCAGACAGGGGATCCTCAAGCTGGGGACCCAGATACAACCGAAATGCAAACACTCCAAATGTCACTAATCCTTCTACCCCATCACACAAAGCCAGCAACGACACAGTGCCCATGGATGTAGACCGAGCTCAAAGAAGAAGGGAGATTATATGTTTCAATTGCAGAGAGAAAGGTCATATTTCAAGGGACTGTCCACAGAAGCACACAGGGAAAATTCGTGAAATTCACAATCAGATCAGAGGCATGATGACGGAAGAATTTTCCCAGATGTTGAACAATGAAGCTATTAAGAAAATAGCAAAGGAAGCAGGTTTTGGAAAGGACGAGTAGTAGATGTTGCTACTTCATCCTCAAATCGTTTTTCTGTACTTACTCCTGATGATGGTGCTGTTGATCATGCCAATGTATGCGATCCTGTTGAAATATTTAACAACATTGCATCGGAAGTAAAAACAGAAAAGAAAGAGACATCAGAGAGTATGCCCTCTCTAAAAGAAAAGCATGTAGTCATGGGAATTAGAGCAGAATTACCCATGATTGAACTTGAAGTCAAGAAACCCGATGATGGACAAGTGATATCTATCCAAGCATTAGTGGACTCAGGAGCTACAACATGCTATATAGACGAAGAGTTTGTGAAAACAAATCATCTTAGCACAAAGAAACTCCCGATATCAATACCAGTTTATAATGTCGATGGAACAAAGAATGAAAATGGTTCCATCAAAGAAACAGTGGATCTTATAATCAAAATCCAAAACCATACCAAAAGAACTATGTTCTGTGTCACTGGTTTAGGAAAAGTCAACCTAATTCTAGGTGAAACTTGGTTAAAAATCCACAATCCAGAAATAAATTGGGAAACTGGTGCAGTAAAATTCACAAGATGTCCAAGACGTTGTCATGTACAAGTAGTCACAGATAGGAAAATCAGGAAGAAGAAGATCACGGAACAAATCAAGATCGAAATACCAACCATGGTAGAAGTTGACAATGACGACGATGATGAAGTATGCAAAGGAGATAGGATTTTGTGCATCATGATAGGAGATGATGAAAAAGAAGCAGCAATTCGAAATATCTCTCAGGACTTAGCAATAGAGGCAGAGAAGAAAAAGATCAAAAAGTCCTTTGAAGATATTGTTCCCAAAGCATATCACGCATTCAAATCAGTATTTGCCAAAGAATCCTTTGATGAATTACCTCCCAAATGCATATGGGATCACATGATCGAATTGAAAGAAGGAGCAAAGATGCACATGGGAAAGATCTACAATCTCTCTTTCACAGAACAACAAGAATTGGAAAAGTTTGTCAACGAAAATCTTAAATCAGGACATATCCAACCCTCCAAATCACCTATGGCATCACCATTCTTCTTTATTAAGAAGAAATCAGGAGAATTACGTCCCATTCAAGATTATTGACGGCTCAATGAGATTACGATCAAAAATTCATATCCACTACCACTCATCTCAGAATTGATCAATAAACTCAAAGGAGCCAAATACTTTACCAAACTTGATATCAGATGGGGATACAACAATGTCTGAATCAAAGAAGGAGACGAATGGAAGGCTGCCTTCATAACTAACAAAGGACTATTCGAACCCCTTGTTATGTTCTTTGGACTCACCAATAGCCCTGCTACATTCCAAACAATGATGAACCACCTCTTTCAAGAACTCATTGCAAGAGGAAAAGTAGTGGTCTATATGGATGATATTCTCATCTTTACCACAACAATAGAAGAACATCGGCGAATAGTGGAAGAAGTCCTTGAAATATTACACAACAACAAACTCTATTTGAAACCAGAAAAATGCGAATTTGAGAAAACGGAGATAGACTATTTAGGGCTCAAGATTTCCTTTGACAAAATTATGATGGACCCTGTCAAAGTTCAAGGAATCGCTGACTGGCCCCTGCCAACCTCTGTTACAGAAGTTCGTTCATTTTTGGGATTCACAAACTTCTATCGTCGCTTTATCTGAGGATTCTCTGAACTGGCCAAACCCCTTAACTCTCTACTTCAAAAAGACGTCAAATGGCACTGGGATCAGGAGCAAAAGGACTCATTCGACAATCTGAAGACAGCATTATGCTCACAACCTGTCCCCATCTTTCCTGAACCCCATAGGCCTTACCTCGTTGAAGCAGACAGTTCCGGATATGCAACGGGTGCTGTGTTATCACAGATGAGAGATGATGGGAAATGGCACCCAGTAGCCTATATCAGCAAAAGTCTATCTCCTGCAGAAAGAAATACGACAAGGAGATGCTGGCTGTCATATGGGCTTTGGAACAATGGTGACACTATCTGGAAGGAACAGATAGTACGGTCGATATCCTCACCAACCATAAAAACCTAGAGTACTTTATGAGTGCCCAGAAACTAAACTGTCGCCAGGCTTGATGGTCCCTGTTTCTTTCTAGGTTCAACTTTCACCTTTCCCACAGACCAGGGAAGAGCTCAGCCAAACCAGATCTGTTATTGAGATGATCAGATCATAAAGAGGGGGTGGAACATGACAACAAAAACGTCATACTGCTAAAACTAGAATTCTTCACCAATTTGAATCATATATGAGCAGTATTAACAAACAACATTCCACTCCTTCAAAAGATAGCAGATGAACAGGAAAAGAATGGAGATGTCAAGGTGTGGGTGGAACTGTCAGCAGACGAATGTAAAATGGCCACAATAGCAGGATGGGGACAAAACAAGAAAGGATTACTCACATACAAAGACAAAATCCTAGTCCCAGACAGCTGTAGAGCAGAAGTCATAAAACAATGTCATGACACTCCAATCACAGGACATCCAGGGCAGTGGAGAACACTAGAAATAGTGTCAAGGACATTCTGGTGGAAAGGGATGGCAGCATACATTGGGAAATATGTCAAAAGTTGTGACATTTGTCAAAGAACAAAGACATTCCCAACGAAACCACAAGGAGAACTGACGCCAAATGAAATACCTTCTAATCCTTGGCAGATCATATCAACAGATTTGATCACTCAACTACCAGACAGTCAAGGATATGATGCGATACTAGTAGTGGTAGATTGTTTTTCAAAAATGATCCACACCATGGCAACAACGTCAGATGTAACGGCAGAGGGAGTTGCTAGACTGTTCAGAGACAATATTTGGAAGCATCATGGACTACCCAAGAAAATTCTTTCAGATCGTGGTCCACAATTCACATCCAAAATGATGAAGGAACTGAATAGATTGTTGGGGATAAAAACAGCATTATCCACAGCATATCATCCACAAACAGATGGACAGACAGAACAAATCAATCAGGAGTTACAATAACAGAGTTAACGCCTCAACAAAATATTCTCCTTTCATTCTAAATTCTGGACAGAATCCACGCATGGGATTTGAACTGGGCAAGACATCTGCTATCGATTCGGTAGAAAATTTTGTTGAAGGACTAAAGAGGACAAGGGAGGATGCAGAATCAGCACTGAGGAAAGCAGCTGATGATATGAAAAAGTACTATGACACTCACAGGGGAGTGACACCAAAATATCAAATTGGAGATAAAGTTTGGTTAGATGCATCCAACATACAAACAGGAAGACCTACTCGAAAATTGGATCACAAAAGACTTGGACCCTATTCAATCATAAAAGTGCTTTCAAATAACACATATGAACTTGCACTTCCCAAGTCAATGAAGATTCATCCTGTCTTTCATGTTGTCAAACTTCTTCCTTTCACTCCAAATGATATTCCGGAACGAATTGTCAAAATTCCTCCCCCACCAATTATCAAAGACAATGTTGAGCAATATGAAGTGGAAGTGATAATCAATAGCAGAACTCATCAAGGAAAAGTGCAGTATCTTGTTAAATGGAAAAACTACCCAGAAGACGAGAATTCCTGGGAACCAGCAGGTGTCATTATCAAAGATGTACCTACACTGGTGAAAAAGTTCCATTCACTGCATCCTACCACTATTCGCTCCATTCAACATTGTCTACTTCCAATCAAGCAACTCTCAGAATCGGCTACATTACCCACTTGCGGTTCAGAATTAGCAGCAGGTCTCAATCTTTACAGTGCAGAAGATGTTATTATCCCAGCCCATGGTCAAAGTCTTGTCGATACTCAAATTTCCTTGGCTATACCTAATCACTGCTATGGGCATATTGCTCCTCACAGTGGTCTGGCTGTCAAAAACTCTATCCATACAGGAGCAGGAGTAATCGACTCTGACTATCGTGGACCTATCAAAATTCTTCTTGTCAATCTTGGTGATAAGGATTTTAACATCAAACAAAAAGGTCGAGTAGTGCAAATAATTCTTGAACATATATCATTAGCCAATATCAAAGAGGTTGTCTCATTGGATGAAACAAATAGAGGAGAACAAGGTTTTGGTTCTACTGGTGTTTTAGAAGTACTCGCCGAGTTGTCTTGTCCCTAAAAAGGGGGGTATTTGTCAGAATGTACTTATTTTTCTTTCCATTTTACGATTTCTTTTGACCTTATTGCTCAAGATCTACTAGAGATATCTTATCTCATCTTATCAGATCATTAGTAGATCTTATCATGAATATCTATGACTCATGACCAGTTAGTCATTGGACCGCTTACTATACATCTATGACTACATTTCTCACAGACACTTATTGATGCAGTGCAATGCTGCACATCACTTACTGATACTTCTCACAGATGCTGCACATCTTATTTACATACACCTGCCCTACAGTGACAGCACATGGTCTGTGCACTGATCCCTGTAGTATATAAAGACTCTCATGTAGTAGATAGCTCTTCAGCTTTATACATCTGAGATATCCACTACATGGCATGACTATTCTTAGGTGTATTGTCTCCTTCCTCGACAATCCTCCTCTTCTTTCAGTTGTGACCTCACTGTCCTAGCGTGCACCTCACAGACTCCTTCATACATTATGGCACTATCTGTTTGTCCACACCTTCCACTCATCACTGCAGCAATGCTGCTACACTTGTTAACAATATTAGTCTTATATGTTGTCTGCCATAGCCTGCGTGAACATATGAGACCTGAGGTCTATTGAAACTGAGCAAGCACCACCTTTGAGACCATCCATTCACTATGCTGCACAAATTCTGGCTAGGTGATAACAGCTACATTCTAGCTGAGGGTGCCAGCAATATCCACATGAAGATGCACACCAACAAGAAATGGAACCAGACTATCCTGCAGGATGTACTCTATGTCCCTGAACTCCATGGTAATATCCTATCAGTCTCCACACTTGCAAAATGTGGTGCACATGTCCAATTTAATGGGGATATATGTGAGATCATCAACAAGGATAACATGCTAACATGCATCAGCCACCTCGAGTATAACCTCTACATCCTCAACATGCACATGCATGCTCCCGATGATATATGCTGTGTCAGGCTGAAGGGTGAACTCAACCACAACCACAACAATGCTGGAGGGTGTGAGTCATAAGGTTCTCTAGACACCAAGGAAAAGGGGATTTTAGTAGTTAAGCATGATAGCACAACGTGATTAGGGTGACAGAAGGGAATGCAATGAAATGGAGAATTGATGCAATGCAATGGAGAAGCAATGGATGCAACACAATGGAGAATGCAATGGATGCAATGCAAAGATGAAGGCAGTGCAAAATAGACGCAACCTACAAAGAACGTGCTATTTCCTTGCAAATATGGAAATGTGGAGGGAAGGTTTGGGTGTGCTTCTTCACTTGTAATTTGGATGGAGAGGGGAAGTGAAATTGTGGGTGGGGGAAATCTGGTCTGTTTCCGACGGATGATGTGCTATCTAAATACAAGTCTAGCTCCAAGGCTGGAGCACAACAAATCACAACAGAAAATTTACAGTGCAGGGGTAGATCATAGAGGTATTTGAAATGAATGGAGTCTGGACACAAGCGAATAAAGTATCATACTATATCAGAAGAGCAAAAGTGGAATAGCGTTGATTGCACCAAATGCTGACTGCACGACTTGTGCCTCCATGGTTACTTTGACTGGTCTAGCCCACGCCTCAGCCTATTCGTCATATCCCTCATCGGCCAACCTGGAATTGTTTTCTGACACCTGCGTGAATGAGCGATTACAGTGACTGCAGATGATTTTTGCGTGTGGTGCATTAATGTCGCTGTGTTCGCCTGATGTCACTGATGGTCGTTTTCCAGTGTTATGTGCATGTGGTGCTCATCACTGATACTGTGGAAATCATGCATATTACATCATTCCTGTCTGAAGGCATCAATATCTCTGACAATCCCTCCACCTTCATCACATGCACAAAAACAGCTACTGCTGATATACAGACCTGGCATCGCCACCTAGGTCACATCAGTGTAGACTCCATCTTGTGCATGGTCTGCAATGGTATGGTCAAGGGCATGGCCATCACCAGCAGCATGACCCACGATGCTCTCAGGATATGTGAGCCTTGCATCAAGGGCAAGCATGTGCAACATGACATTGCAAAATTGACACAGACACATGCCAACACAATGCTAAGCCACATTTTTTCCGATCTGTGTGGACCCATGCAAATGTGCTCCCATGAAGGATATGACCACTTCATGACTTTTATTGACAACAAGTCATGCAAGGTCTTCGTCCATGGCCTTGAACACAAAAGTGATCTGCACAAATGTCTCACTGACTTTGTTGCATGTACTGAAGTTGAGACCAGCACAAAACTGAAGGCACTCCATTCTGACAGCAGAGGTGAATATACAGGCGAGCGCACACAGAAGTTCCTAAGGGTGTGTGGCATTAAACACAAAATGACAACCACTGACATGCTGCAACATAATGGCATCACTGAACACATGAATCGCACACTCGTGGAGACCACACGCACACTGCTCACCAATGCCAACCTCCCACATTCTTACTGGTATGATGCTATTGAGTATGCCACTTACTTGCACAACATAGTGCCAACATGTGCACTCAAAGATGATCTCACACCTGAAGAATCCTGGAGTGGTAACAAGCCCAACATCACCCTCATTCACACCTTTGGTTGCAAAGCCTTCATCCATATTCTGGACAAGTACCGATGCAAATTTGATGCAAAGTCACTGCTTTGCACCTTCATTGGCTATGCATGAAATTGCTGTGCCTACTGCCTGGTCCACTGCCCAAGTGGGTGCATCATCGAATTGCACAATGTGATCTTTGATGAAGGGGGCCCCACCAAACACTATGAGTGGATCATCTTTGATCCTGATGTGGATGACCTAGAGTCCCATGAGTGCGATACTCATACCAGTGACTCACCAATTTCTGCTGAAGCCCCCCCAAATGTGACCCCTATGATAGTGACCACTTCCATGCCCAACACATGATATATGGCACCCATGACTCCTATGCCTACACCTGTGATGTCAAGTTGACCCTCATGCAGCAAATGCGCACCTATTTGTGACAATGATGAACACTACAATGTCTCATCATACACTTGAAAGCAAAAGGGCACAAATGTGACTGCTGACATGCAGCCACCTGCAGAAGATGCACCACCACTTGACAGTAGTGAACATGTGCAAGCCACAACAATTGCATCTGAAAGTGATCCACTCACTTATAAAGAAGCAATGTCATGCCCTGATGCAGCAGAATGGCTCGCGGCATGTGAAGAGGAACTGCAGACCTTCCAATGTATGGAAGTCTATGCAGAAGTCAACTGACCATGTGATCACAAAATTGTTGGCAGCAAGTGGGTATTTTGCATCAAAAGGGGACCAACCAGTGAAATCCAGAAGTACAAAGTGTGCCTAGTTGCAAAAGGCTTCACCCAAATTGAAGGTGTAGATTTCGATGAAACATTCACACCTGTCATGAAGTTCTCATCACTTCACACAATCCTCACCATCACTGCCAAACTGCTAAGAGTGGCCTATTGGACAGTCTTAGGGAAGATCTGTAACAATACCCCTGGTAACAAAGGAGTGAATATGTGCTTGATATGCGTAATAGATATTCCTAGTGGCGATGAAGATAGGGATCAATGAGATAGTAATGAGGATGATTCTGCCAATGACTATGCATTGATGAGCATCACATGCACGTAATGCTGGAAAATGACCATCAGCAACATCAGGTGAACACAGCAACATTAACGCGCCACACACGAAAATCATCCGCAGTCACTATAATCGCGCATTCACGCAGGCATCAGAAAACAATACTGGGTTGGCCGACGAGGGATAGGACGAATATGCCAAGGCATGGTCTAGACCCACCAAAGTAACCATGGAGGTACGAGTCGTGAAGTCAGCATTTGGTGCGATCAGCGCTATTCCTCTTTTGCTCATCTGCTATAGTATGATACTTTATTCGCTTGCATACAGACTCCACTTCATTTCAAATATCCCTATGATCGACCCTACACTGTAAATTTTCTGTTGTGTTTTGTTGTGCTCCAGTCTTGGAGCTAGGCTTGTATTTAGATAGCGCATCATCCATCGAAATGACCAGATTTCCCCCACCCTCGATTTGACTTCTTCTCCCATCTGAGTCGATAATCAAAAAGCGAGCATCAACCTTCCCTCCACATGTCTTATTATCGAGAAAAGTGTGCGTTCCCCATAAGTCGTGTTTATCATTGTGTTGTGTAGCATTCTCCATTGCGTTCTCATTGCGTTCTCCATTGCGTTGCACTGTGTTGCATTCTCTACTGCGTCGCATTTTGTTTCCACTACATTGGATTATCTATCGTGCTCTCTATTGCGTCATTTTGCATCCGTCTTATCACATCATATCACCGGTTTATTACCCAAGTCGCGTTCCTCTAGTAGCTCTAGTCGAATCGCACTATCGCCCTTATCGCCCTTAACTACTAATCCTCTCTACTTTGGTGCCTAGGGAACTTTACAGCTCACACCCTCCAGCAATTGCTGTGGTTGTGGTTACTTTCCCCTTTCAGCCTGGCACAGCGCATATCAGCATAGATCCAGGGTGATGAGTTTAGGATGTCTTAGTAATGTTTTTAGAGTGGCTTAGAGATCTTAGACTTAGTTCTTTTAGAGTGAAGTGGGTTTGTAGCGAGCTTTAGATCAAGCGCAGTATAGGAGAATCCCTAGATTGCAAAGTTGACAAGACTGGGGTTTAAGACCACCAGTCTTTCAACTACTTATACAAAACCAGAGTTCTAAGTATAGTAAGGTTGCGCAGTAATGCGCAGTAAGTCGTGTCCATTGTGTAAGTAGTGTGGCTCAGCCACAAGCACGAAATGAACATGAGGTCAATAAGAGTGAGATAAGAGAGTCCTTGCTAATTGTATAGTAATAGTCCTTAGCAAGTAAATGTTATAATAAATAAAGAAGGATAAATGGAAAAGATAAGTCTGGTATAGTACTTGGAGCTAAGCTCACACTTAAGTATGTAAATACTTAAGTACTACAATAGAGAAAGGAAAGATAAGTCCTTACTAAGTAAAGCTCACACTTGTAGTAATAATACTACACTTTACTAGTAAGTAAGATAAAACAAAACAAAACAAAACAAAACAAAAACAAAAACAAAACATTATGAGGTGCCAAAGCAAGTGCCTTGTAACACAAACATGACTTTGAAGTTCACCAGATGGACATAAAGGCAGCCTACCTCAATGGCATGCTTGAAAAAGAAATCTATCTTGAGCCACCCACTGGATTCAAACCCTCAGCAGGTAAGGTCTGGTGTCTTGGAAAATCCATTTATGGCATGCACCAAGGTGGATGAGTCTGGTATGAGTGCATCAAGAAGGAATTAAAAGCACTAGGTTATACATGCTCCAATGCTGACCACTCCATTTTTCTAAAACATGACACATCTGGCAAGCTCATATGCTGTACGGAAGGAAGATGGCTTCCATGCAAGTTCAAGGTATAAAGGTGGTAGATAGAGAGATGTGTAAGACCAGAGCAGCTGGCTCTTAGCCTAAAACATGTAATGAGGAGAAAAAGAGGAGATGATATTAGAACTGCATGAAACGGTGTAGTGGTGGACTCATAGCATAGAATCTGCATGACTCTTGGTAGCTTGTGGTAGCTGGTAGTAACTGGGAGGTAGCTCTTGCTCATAATGGGCCAGAAAGTAGCTGGAGAGGAGGGGCACACCCCAGACTCCTTCAATATGGTATTTGTGTATGTACGTTGCTATGTCTCAGAGCTCTGTCTCCTTGGCAGTGTTCACATAGTGTAGTATAGTATGTTATAGTCATATCGTACTATGTGCTGCCAGACCATTCTGGCACACAGCTGCTAAGTAAGTAAGTAACCTAGATTGTGTGTCCAAAATTGTCAGTAGCCTGCTTGCAGGTCTTACA
The DNA here is from genome assembly GCA_003314395.1 of Albatrellus ellisii. Taxonomy (NCBI): domain Eukaryota; kingdom Fungi; phylum Basidiomycota; class Agaricomycetes; order Russulales; family Albatrellaceae; genus Albatrellus; species Albatrellus ellisii. The sequence continues at coordinate 16,348 of QLPN01021835.1, forward strand.
ATGCATTGTCGTGATTTATGTTGACAATATTGTACTTGCTTCACACATTATTGATGAAATAGAAAATGTGAAGGCAGCACTTAAACATTCCTTCAACATGACCAACCTAGGCAAAATTAGCTGGATTCTTGGCATGCAGGTCACACAGGATCACCAACACAAAACCATTGTCCTCTCCCAGGAGAAATACATCAATGATGTTCTTCACAGATATGGTCATCATGACACACACCCCATGGTCACCCCATCACTCCAAAATGAGCAACTCGCAAAACTTGATGCCCCAGAGGTGACAGCAGATGTTCGCAGGTACCAGAGCACAGTGGGCACACTCATGTACATGATGTTATGGACATGACCTGACTTAGTGTACACCATTGGCATACTCAGCCAACATACCGCAACACCAGGTGACATGCATTTCCACACTTTAAATTGCACCTTCCAGTATCTATGTACCATGGTGCATCATATGCTCCTCTTTGACAGTAACTCCCCTGGTGAGTTAACAGGATTCATCAACACTGATTGGGCAGCCAACATAGATGACAGGTGATCCATCTCCAGATATGTCTTCATTCTCTCCAGTGGTGTGATTAGCTGGAGCTCCAAAAAGCAAGCCTTGACAGCACTCTCTAGCACAGAAGCTGAATACGTTGCAGGCGTGCACACTGCAAAAGAAGCTGTCTGGCTTTGCACCCTCCTTTCCAAGCTTGGTGAACTCTGTGACTCTCCTACAATGCTCCAAATTGACAATCAGTCTGTCATCGCTATCACAAAGAATCCAGCCTTTCATGCATGTACCAAACACATTGATGTGTGGTATCATTTCTTATGTGAGAAGTATGCTGGTGGGGAACTGGAATTGGAGTATATTCTGATGGGTGAGCAGGTCACAGATGTGCTGACAAAGGGGTTGGCATGGCAGAAGCATGAGCAGTTCTGCTCTGGCATGGGCATCCACTGGCACACTAGCTGAGTGGGCACATTGGAGTTTACAGTGACATGCAACAGTGAATGCACATGACTGCACATGACTGTGAACATGTGAATGTGTGACTGCATGGCTGCACCACATGGACCTCTTGTGGGACTCAGGGACAATACAGACAGACCCATTAGTTACAGAAAAGTTCTCTCACATCTTTTCTTTTCCCTCAGTCTTCTACAAAGAGATTGAGGTCAGTACCTACTTTCTACG
>QLPN01021836.1:0-10898 GCA_003314395.1 Albatrellus ellisii
GCCAGCCTAAGCTGGCCTGAAGCCTGAGCCCCTCAAAGCTGAGCCTTAGCTGTGGCATTCAGGCTGAGCTGATCCATCACATCACTAACTCTGACTTGAACCAAACTGGCTCCCCCATACCCCAATCCTCTACCCTCACATTTCTGTCTTCAAAGAGACAATACTGTCATCTTCAATGACCTCCTGGTTGAATACCAAGGCCTCCATACATGGAAAGTAATTGGAACTGACATTTACCTCAATAGCTCTGGGTCTGAAGATTCAGATATCTCTGTGGCTAGTGTATGAGCTTATTTCCTCAACCCTTCAACTCATAACCAGATTGATACCCCACTTCCTGGAGGCATTTCAACTACCCCATGTATGGCCCCTGCTACCTTTTTATCCTTTGTTCCAATTCCCAAACCCACTGCCATCCCAACTATGACCACTGCCACTTTGAAAGTGCAATTTCTGAAAATCAACAGACCCACTGAATTCAACAGAGACAGGAAGAACTTTCAAAGTTTTTACCTATCTTGCATGAAGTACTTGATTGCTTATTCCAAATTACATGCTTCCAACACACATAAAATACTGTTCATCTTGTCATTCATGACTATAAACACAGCCCTTGCATTCAATGACTGGTATACTCTTTAAAACATGATGGGTACTCAATACCCTAGCTATGCTGATTTTATAAAGGATCTCAAAACAGAATATGAAGATCCTCATGAAATATGACAAGCATACCTTGCCCTTTGCCAACTCAAACAAGGAAGTCCAACCACCAATGAATACAATTCAGCTTTTCTAGCCTTAGTCCATGATGCTGATATCCCTGATGACTGAACAAAAATTGATTACTATGAACAAGGACTCAATTTTGGACTGGCTGATCACATTTATGATGCTGAAGTCCCAAAGATGTTAAAAGGATGGATGGAGTATGCCATTGTGATGGATATGCAGTGGTGTGCATGAAAAGATCAAAAGAAGTTTTGTCTGCCTTTCCTTTCCTCTTCCCCCACTACTCCTGTCACCTGTAGAGATCCAAATTCAATGGATGTTGACAGACATCAACAAACTTTCACTCCTTGACCATATTTACAAAAGCTGACTGATGCAGAGAGAGAGAGGTTGAGAAGAGAAGGCAAATGCTTTGCATGTTGACAAGCTGGACATATGGCAAAACAATGCACAACTAAAATTATGACATCACATGTTTGAACAATGGAAGAAGAAGCCTCTTCTTTTGTATCTCCTCCAGTCATCCAAGTCCCTGTTGCTCCATCATACACATCCCCTCACATTCATAACCATACTTGTGCATGCTGATGAGCATCATGTGCACATAACACCAGAAAATAACCATCAGTGACATCAGGTGAACACAGCAACATTAACCCATCACACAAAATAATCATTTGCAGTTGCATCAATCACACATTTGTTTAGGCATCAGAATACAGGACTGGGTTCAGCTGACAAGGAGTGGGACTGATAGGCTGAGACATGGTTCATGGAGTCATGAGTTATGCAGTCAGCATTTGGTGTGATCAATGCTTTTCCTTTGTTTGCTCATCCATTATAGTATGATACTTCATTTGTTCAAATTTTCTGTTTTGTGTTGTTGTGCTCCAGCCTTGGAGCTAGACTTGTATTTAGGTGGTGCATTGTCCATCAAAAAAATGAATAGATTTCCCACACCCATGATTTGTCTCTCCTCTCCTGTCCAAGCTACATTGTGAAAAGCATGTGCCTCTTCTCCCTCTGCATACCCCACAATTGAGAAAGTGTGTATACCTTGTAGGTCACATTTATTATTGCATTGTATCTGTGTTGCAATTTGTTTAGTGTTCTTTTCTGTGTTGTAATTGCATTGTGATACTTCTGTGTGGTAATTGTTGCAATTTATTGCACTAAAATACTAACTTCTGCAACTTTGGTGTCTAGAGAATCTTCCAGCTCACATCCCTCAGCAAATGTTGCAGTTGTGGTTGTAGTTTTTGCCATCACAATAACACAGCACATATCAATGTGTCTCTGACATAGTTGATGAAGAAGCAGAAGAAAATCTTGTACCTCTGGCATATAATGAAGCAGCTGTTTGATATGTATATGAAACCATACATGCCTTACCAATAGAGGGAAGAAGTGGCTTTATCAGTTATGTCCAAGGATTTTTAGGGAGTTCAAAGAATTCTATGTGTCTTTGAACAAATATGTTGTATCCCAGTGAATTGCTTTACTCTGTAAAACCATCCAATGCACTTTATCTTGAAGTTCAAATTAGCAATCATCATGGAAGTCATAGACTTGAATCCCAAAAAGCACTAGTTGATAGTGGAGCAACCAATAATTTCATCAATCATTGCCTTGTTGCCAAACTTCACATTCCCACAATTCCCCTCCCACACCCCTGTATAGTTCATAATGCATACAATACCAAAAATAAGCTAGGAAGAGCTACACATGAAGTCATTCTTAGAATGAAGACTCAAAATCATGAAGAAGTAAAATTCTTTGTCATTGACCTAGGGCCCAACAATATCATTCTAGGATATCCTTGGCTTAAAACCCATAACCTAGAAATCAATTGGGTTAAATCAAAAATTTCTTTCACACATTGTCAACCTGCTTTGTGTTGTGCTGGGGTGAGGAGACTGCTATCAATCAGAAAACTCAAATTCAATGCTGGATGGATTACTGCTAGAGAAAGGAGATGAAGTGTTTATGGGGATACCAGATGACAAATGGGCTCGATGGACAACTCACACTACCAAACTTGCATCTGCCACTACCCCAAAGGTAATGGTCATACCAAATCAATATCAAGAATTTGCCAAATGTGAGGAACACACTAAGACAGTGAGGTCATAAATGTAAGAGGAGGATTGGTGAAAGGATGGAGACAATACTTCTAAGATGAGTCACACTGTATAAGCAGATATCTCAGATGTATAAAGCTAGAGAATTATCTACTACAAGGAAGCCCTATATATACTAAGAGGATCAGTGCACAGACCATGCACTGTCACTATAGGGCAGGCATATGTAACTAAGATGCACAGCATCTGTGAGACATATCAGTAAGCAATGTACAGCATTGCATAGCATCAGTAAGCCTCTGTGGGAAATGTAGTCATAACTGTATAGTAAGTGGCCTGATGACAAATGGATATGAGTCATAGATAATCATGATAAGAGTAAAGAAATTGTAAAATGAAAAGAAAAATAAGTATGGTCTGACAAATACCCCCCTTCTTAGGGCAAGATGACTTGATGAGCAGAGGAAACTCCTGTAGATCCAAAACATTTATCTCCCCATTGTATTTCATCCAATGAATCAACTTCTTGAACATCAGCAAGTGATATATGTTCAAGGATCAATTGAGCTACTCAGTCTTTGATTTTGACTCTAAAGTCATTATCACCAAGATTAACTAGCAAAATCTTTATAGGCCCACAATAATCTGAGTCAATAACTCCTGCTCCAGTATGAATAGAGTTTTTGACAGCCAAACCACTGTGAGGAGCAATACATCCATAACAGTTGTCTGGTATAGCGAAGGAGATTTGAGCATCAACTAATTTTTGGCCATGTGCAGGAATAACAATTTCTTCTGCACTGTAAAGATCTAAGCCAGCTGCATATTCTGATCCTCAAGTAGGTAGGGTAGCTGAGTTTGAAAGTCATTTGATTGGAGTAGAACAATGTTGAATAGATCTGATAGAAGTGGGGTAAGAGTTATGGAATTCTTTAACTAGCTTGGGTATGCCTTTGAGCATGATATGTGCTGGTTCCCAGGAATTTTTGTCTTCTGGGTAATTTTTCGTTTGATCAGGTAATGAATACATCCACAATGTTTTCTGCTATTCAAGATCTTTTCAACTTCATATTGTTCAACATTGTCTTTGATGATGGGATGAGGAGGTGGTTTGATAATCCTTTCTGGAATATCATTTGGAGAGAATGGTAGTAATTTGATGACATGAAATACTGGATGGATTTTCATAGACTTGGGTAGTGCTAATTCATATGCACTATTTGAAAGCACTTTGGTGATTGGATAAGGTCCAAGTCTTTTATGATCCAATTTTCAAGTAGGTCATCCTGTCTGTATGTTAGATGCATCTAAGCAGACTTTATCTCCAATTTGATATTTAGGAGTTTCGCCTTTGTGAGCATCATAATATTTCTTCATATCATCAGCCACTTTTCTCAGCACTGATTCCACATCTTCCCTTGTCCTTCTCAACCCTTCAATGAAATTTTCTACCAAATCAATAGTGGACATCTTGCGCAGTTCAAATCCCATACAAGGATTTTGTCCAGAGTTGAGCATAAATGGAGAATATTTGGTTGCAGCATTTACTCTGTTGTTGTAACAGAATTCTGCCATAGGTAACCAGTTCATCCAATCTGATTGGCAATGGTCTACAAAAATCCTGAGATATTGCTCTATCTCCTGATTGATTCTTTCTATTTGATCAGTTTGTGGATGATAGGCCATGGATAAGGCTATTTTAATGCCTAGCAACCAATTTAACTCCTTCATTACTTTGGAAGCAAATTGGGGACCTTGATCAGATAGAATCTTTTCAGGAAGTCCATGATGTTTCCAAATATGGTCTCTGAACAATCTTGCTACTCCTTCTGCCATTATGTCAGATGTTGTTGCCATGGTATGAATCATTTTTGAAAATTGATCAACCACCACAAGAATTGAGTCATATCCTTGACTATCCAGTAATTGTGTGATTAGGTCTGTGGATATGATTTGCCAGGGATGTGATGGTATTTCATTTGGGGTCAATTCCCCTTGTGGTTTCTTGGTGATTGTTTTTGTTCTTTGGCATATGTCACAGCTTTTGACATATTTTCCAACATAAGTAGCCATTCCCTTCCACCAAAATGTTCTCAACACTATCTCCATTGTCTAGGATGTCCTGCAATTTGAGTATCATGACATTGTTTGACAATTTCTGCTCTGCAACTGTTTGGGACAAGAATTTTGTCTTTGTATGTTAACAATCCTTGTTTGTTTTGTCCCCATCCAGCTATAATAGCTGTATTTGCTTCATCTGTTGATAGCTCTGACCACATTTTGACATCTCCATCCTTTTCCTGTTCATCTGCTATCTTTTGAAGAAGTGGAATATTGTTTGTCATAATTGCTAAGATATGCTTGTCTGTAATTTTGGATGTGCAAGTGCTATCAACAAAATTATTTGTTTTGAAGAATTCTGGTTTTAGTAATATGACATTGTCATTGTCATTGTCCACCCCCTCTTTATGATCCACTCATCTCAAGAGGAGATCTGGTTTGGCTGAACTCTTCCCTGGTCAGTGGGAAAGGTGAGAGTTGAACCTAGAAAGAAACAGAGATCATGGAGCCTGGCAATGGTTTAGTTTCTGGGCACTCATGAAGTGCTCTAGGTTTTTGTGGTCCATAAGGATATCCACAGCACTATCTGCTCCTTCTAGATAGTGTCTCCACTGCTCCAATGCACATATCATAGCCAACATCTCTTTGTCATAGATGTCATAATTTCTCTCTGCTGGCAATAATCCCTTGCTAATATATGTGAATGGATGCCATCATCTCTCATTTGGAAAGGATGGTGCCAGTGGCATATCCTGAACTGTCAGCTTTTACAAGATAAGAATGATGTGGTTCAGGGAAGACCAAGACAGGTTTGGAGCATAGCACTGTCTTCATATTTTCAAACAAGTCTTTTTGTTCCTGTTCCCAACACCATTTACTATCTTTTGAAGTAGAGAATTCAATGGTTTGGCAATATCAGAAAATCCTCAGATAAAACATTGATAAGAGTTTGTAAAACCCAAAAATGAGCAAACTTCAGTAACAGATGTTGGTGTAGGCCAGCTGGCTATCCCTTGAACTTTGACTGGGTCCATCATGACTTTGTCAAAGGATATTTTGAGGCCAAGATAATCTATTTCTGTTTTCTTGAGGTCACATTTTTCAGGTTCAAGATAGAGTTTGTTATCATGTAGTATCTTAAGGACTTCTTCAACTATGAGCTGATGTTCCTCTAGTGTCACAGTAAAGATGAGGATATCATTCATATAGACCACCACTTTGCCCTTTGCAATGAGTTCTCGAAAGAGGTGATTCATCATAGTTTGAAAGGTGGCAGGGCTATTGGTGAGTCCAAAGAACATGTCAAGTGGTTTGAATAGTCCTTTGTTGGTGATGAAGGCAGCCTTCTATTCATCTCCTTCTTTGATTTGAATATTGTTATATCCCCATCTGATGTCAAGTCTGATGAAATATTTAGCCCCTTTGAGTTTATCTATCAATTCTGATATAAGTGGTAACAGGTATGAATTTTTGATAGTAATCTCATTGAGGTGATGATAGTCTTGAATTGGACATAATTCTCCTGACTTCTTTTTGATGAAGAAAAATGGTGAAGCCATAGGTGATTTGGAAGTGCATATATGTCCTGATTTCAAGTTTTCTTCAATGAATTTCTCCAACTCTTGCTGTTCAACAAAGAATGAATTGTACACCTTTCCCATATGCATCATTGCATTTGGCTTCAATTCAATGGTGTGATCCCACAATCATTTTGGAGGTAGTTCATCAAAATATTCTTTGGCAAATACTGATTTGAACCCATGATATGCTTTGGGAACAATACCTCCAAAAGACTTTTTGATCTTTTCCTTGTCTGCCCCTATTGCTAGACCTTGAGATATATTTTGAATTGCTGCATCCTTCTTGTCATCTCCTATCATGATGCAGAGGATACAATCTCCTTTTTGCATTTCATCTTCATCATCATTGTCCACATCTACCATCTGTGGTACAACTTCTCTTGTTCCTTTTTCTTCCATGTCTTCCTCTCTTCAACCACTTGTAGATGGCAACATCTTTGACATCTAGTAAATTATATGGTGCCAGTATTCCAGTCTATTTCTGGGTTGTGAATTTTAAGCTGAGTTTCTCCTAGTATCAGGTTAATTTTTCCTAAACCTGTGACACAGAACGTTGTTCTTTCTGTATGATTTTGGACTTTGACTATTAGATCCACCATTTCTTTGATAGAACCTCATTTATTTTTGGTTCCATCAACATTATAGACTGGTATAGATATGGGGAATTTCTTTGTGTTAAGGCAATTTGTTTTTACAAATTCATCATCAATATGACATGCAGTCACTCCTGAATCTAGTAAGGCTTCAATTGTGACTGCTTGTCCATTCTCTGGTATTTTTACTTCAACTTTGATCATGGGTAATTCCATCTTCATTCCCATAATCACATGCTTTTCTTTTTCTTGAGAGGGTATACTCTCCAATGTCTCTTTCTCTTCAGTCTTTTTCTCCAATGCAATGTTGTTAAATATTATCTTGATGGGGTCACATACATTGGTGTGATCAACAGCACCATCATCTGGAGTAAGGACTGAAAACATATTTTTGGACAGTCCAGCAACATCTACTGGCTGTCCCCTGCAAAACCCAAATTCTTCCTTCTCTCTCCTTCATCAAATATCATCTTCTCAAGTCTACTGTGGACATATTCTGTATCTCCTCATGTATTTCTTTGATATTCTTCCTTTGAGGACAAACATTAGCCCTATGCCCCTCTTTTCAGCAATTGAAACAAATCAGGGGTCTCCTTCATTGTGTAGCATCTACATCCATGGGGACCATGGCATTACTTGCTTTCTGTGCTGCAGGATTATTTACAGTTGTTGTTGGTTGTCTGTATGGTTGAGTATAGTGAGGGAAACCTTGTGGTGTTCCCCTGGCTTGCATCAACTGTTTGAACTCCTGCATATGCCTGTCCATTGTTTGAGTGATATTTTGCCAGTCCAAATAGGTAACCAGTGGAGGATTGATATTGTATATTCTTTGAAGTAAGTCAATGTTAAGTCCTTGGCAATAACAATCTATGCAAGCATAGTCATCATATTTTGTTTTTGCTGCCATTAATAGGAACTCTGTTGTTGTTACAAGGCACTTGCTTTGGCACCTCATAACAGTTTTTTCTTTGCTTTATTTATTTATTTATTTCTTTTATCTTACTTACTAGTAAAGTATAGTATTATTACTACAAGTTTGAGCTCAGCTCCACTTTACTTAGTAAGGACTCATTTTCCTTTTCTCTTTTATAGTACTTAAGTATTTACTTACTTAAGTGTGAGCTTAGCTCCAGGTACTATACAAGACTTATCTTTTCCTTTTTTATCTTCTTTTATTAATTATAGCATATACTTGCTAAGGACTACTACTATTCAATTAGCAAGGACTCATCTTATCTCACTCTTGTTTATCTTTGTTTATCTCTTGTTCATATTCATGCTTATGGCTGAGCCACTTACTATATCCATGGACACATCTTAGGTCATGTGACTACATTGATTGCTGTGCAACCATTGTTGATCCATGAACCTTATTTACTGGTACTATTTTGAGCACTCTAGTTTTGTATAAGTAGTTGAAAGACTGGTGGTTTTAAACCCCAGTCTTGTCAACTTCACAATCTAGGGATTCTCCTTTACTGCACTTGACCTAAGCTCACTACAAAACTTGCTTCATCTCTAAGAACTAAGTCTAAGATCTCTAAGTCACTCTAAGTGTTGCTAAGACATCCTAAACTTGTCACACTGGATCCTTGATGAGTCATTGGCAGTATCATCCTAATCACTATCTTGTTGATTCCCATCTTCATTGTCATCAGAAATGGCTACTATGCTTACCAAGCATGCATCAACTACCTTGTTACCAGGGGTATTGTTGTAACAGACCTTCCCTAAGACCATCCATTAGGCTGCTCTTAGCAATGAGGGGACAGCAAACTTTAACATAAAGGTGGGCAAGGGGGATGCCAGAGACATTGAGGTATTCAATGGGATAGTCTTCCTGGCCACTCCTGACTTTGTCAACACTGAAGAGGGTGTTGTCTTCTCCAGGAAATTGAGCAAGGATAGCAGAGTTGAGATCATCAACAGTGTCATTCTTGGAGGAGAGCATGGTGTGCTCCAGGAAGTACTGGTCAGGCTTCCCCTCTGCATCTGCAATCCCAGGGTAGATGGAGTCAATGAGCATCTGGACAGTGTTCTCTGAGAGGTGTATGCTGGTGGGGAGTTTGATGGATGGGCTAGGGCATCCAGCACCAACTTGAAGCAACCACTGAGCAAAAGCAGCACTGCCTGGAGTGTGGTCAAAATGCATGTTATGGTTGAGGTGGAGGATGGTGATGCTTTTCCAGAGCTGGGAGTGACAGAGGGAGGCATTGACTATCTGCTGTCTGGAGCCCTTGGGAATAACAGGCAGGATTTGGAGAAAGTCCCCACCAAAGAGCACAGTGATCCCTCCAAATGCAACCCCATCCTCCAGCAGGTCTTGCAAGGTGCAATCCATGGCCTTCATGGCATAGTAATGCTGCATAGGTGCCTCATCCCAGATGATGATTCCAGTCTCCTTCAGCAGCCCTTCATCTACTTAAGAATGGGAGGTCAGTTTGTAAGCAGTCCCACATTAGGGAAAAACCAAGTGTAACAACACTGACATGTGGTTTTTTTTTGTGTTTGAAGCACCACTACTAAGATCATCCTCCCCTGGTGTGGTGCACTGCACATGGCCACATGGCATGCATGTGGCAGTGCAGCATGTGCATGGCAGTGTGGCACTGGGCAGCAGTGTGTCCTGGCTTTTTTACAACCACTCATGCTGCTGCTCATTGCCCCCATGCTGCATGTCCTGGCTGCTCACCACTGCCATGTACTGCATCCATGGGCTGCTAATCATATCTGAGCTTCTACCCCCCACTCTGCATGCATTTGGCTGCTCCCCACTGCCAAGTGTTGTATGTGCTGGCTGTCAAACATTGCCATCACACCTGAGCCTGGACCCCTATGCTGCATGTAGTGGCCATCACCACCACCATGTGCTGCATAGGCTGGCTGCTTATCTTTTTTATTATAACAAAAAGCAGGAGCTGACTCATTTACTCTCCCCACAGACTATAACTCCCTCCCTCTCATGCTGCCACTGTACCACCACAGTGCAGCAGCTTGCTGCCCATCATAGTGTATCACCACAGCTGGGATCCAGTGAGGATCTGGATGTGATTCTCATGCAGATGCTGATGCACACAGAAGTTTCCACTCACTAGTGAATATTCCATGCACACCCATAAGCAACATTGTTATTTCTTTGTGTAGCTTGCATGCTGTATTGTAACTTTTATTTTCTCTGGCCATTTGCATCATGCATCATGCATTATGGCTCAAATATACAACATCTCACATGAACCTATATCCCATCTTGCCTGCTTTGCTTTTCCACTCACTTGTATTCCATCTCAGCACATCCCATACACCCCTACAACTCTGTCCCTATATTCCATACTCTACTATCCATGTCTCAGCTCTCTTCTCCACTACTGGGTGGCAACTGCACAGTGCATGAGGCCATGCAGGCCTGCAGCACCCCTGGCCACACATGTCATGGCAGCAGTGGCAGTAGCAGCATTGTGGGGCAGCTTAAACCACAGTGCATAGAGCACATCAAAGCTGGCATGCACAGGCAGTGCAGGTAACACCCTGTGCACCACAATGGCAGACATGCTTGGCATGCTGCTCAAGGTGCTGCCCCCAAGAAGATATTTGGGTGTGTCCCTTTTCTTCACACTCCTTTCTGCTTACTGACACCCACATGCATGCATGCACACACAGCCCATCAACATGGTAAAAAAATGAATGGAAAAATTCAGAGCACCAGTGTCAGACTCCTATCACTGACTCTATTCCCTACCGTTATTATTTCTTTTCTTTATTGTTTCTCTTTAGATCATCTGATAAGATAAGATCTTCATCTTATCTTTTACATCTTATCTTGTTAGATATCTTACTTACTGTCATTTTGGTCT
>QLPN01021839.1:0-38331 GCA_003314395.1 Albatrellus ellisii
AGATCTTATCGCGATTATGTATGACTCATTCATCATTCGTCATCAGCCCGATTACTATACGTATATGACACATATTCTCACAATCGCTTACAGAGCTTCTCACAGATGTTGCGTATCCTTATTGATGCTGTGCAAGTCGCTTATTGATCGTTCACAGGAATGCTGTGCATTCCTTTATGATACGCCTGCCCTACAGTACATACATGGTCTGTGCGCAGGTTCCTTTTAGTATATATACTTCAGCTGTATCATAGTTACTCTCCAGCTGAATACATCTGGGATATCCGTTTGCACAAGCATGATCTCATCCCTCTGTTAGCTCTTATTCTTCTCTTTATACATTGTGTGACCTTGCTGGCAAACGTCGGCCTCACAGTATGTATGCTTCTAGCAAGCAAAGACACAGAGCAACCCAAAGGACATGGTCCAGTAGGTGTGACATCTGTAGAGCAGAAAGACAGGGTGTACAAGAGAGGAGTACACAGAGGAGAGAGATGACTCAGCAGATGTAAGAAGTGCTGAGGATTAGGGGCAAAATGTGAAAGAAGATATAGTAGAGTGACAATATGGTTCAGGAGGAGCTCTAACAATAACAAAGGAAACTCCAAAAGGAAAAGAATGTGTGCTGAGTAAATAGCCTGTGCAAGATGCCTACTGGTACAGCAAGTAACCAGTAGAGGATAGATAAGGTAAGCTGCACAGAAAGACATGCTCAATATGCAAAGGAGTATGCACAGCATCTAAGCCAAAGAAAAAATGACAATGTGATTAGGATTGTGTGGGAACAGGAAAGCAAGAGCAGCATGCTCTGAGTAGCATAGTATCTGTGTGATAGCTCCTCTGATTGCTGAGGGGGAGGGGCACACCCAAGTCTCCTTTTATACTGTAGTCACATATGTATGTCACTCCATGTCAGAGCTTGGTCCCCATCAAAGTGTTTGCATATGAAGTAGGTATTAGTATAGTAAGTATTAGATGGGGTCCCAGTGTTGTATATGTGTTGTTGGTTTTTTCATTACCTTATGATGCTGATCACACTGTTTACTTATTAAGTATACTGATCTCCATCTCATCTTATTGGTATTTCTTCTCTCTTTATGGTTTGAGCTCCTCTTAAACTCTATCTTGCTCTTACTATATCTTCTTTACCTCATCATCTTCTCACCTCAGCACTTCTGCATGTGCTGAGGTGAGTATCTCTTCTGCTCTCTTAGTTCTCTTCTGACATACCTGCTCTATGCAGCTCTCTCTTTCTTCTGTGTACCCTCTACCATTGTTGGAATGTCTGTGAATTTCATTCAGCTCCACTGTATACAAACTAACATACGTCTTTCTTACATCTTATCTGACACACACAAACCCATGTATATCACTCTTACCACATTCTAACAACATGCTCCAAAACCCACATTTGAAACTCCACCTAAACTCTAACCCACTTACACTACATAAGCTGAATCCCCCACTTTCTACCGCTCTTAGATGTTCAAGATAATGTCTACCCATGTATCCCCACTCTGTAGCCTAGGCTACACCACTTACCTCTTTACTATGGCTGCAATCACACCTGCTTTCCTTCTTTTCACCACTGTTGGCTCATTCCTGTGCAGACAACCATCTGGTACACATCTTCTCTTATCTTACAGATGTGGTCTTAAGGCCCTCTGCTCTGTCTTACCAAGGCTGTAGCCTTGTCTCTTGCTAGAATGGCCTTTGGGCTCAACACTTATCAATTCTATGTCATGGTGTTTGCTTCCCTTGCTGTGCTGCCCAGATTTCATCACATGTACTGTAGTAATGATAAGGTAAAATAGAAGTCATACCATGCTACATGCTGCCAGATTGTTTGGGCACATGGCCATAAAGCATATAAGAGACCTGAGCACTACCAGGCCATCAAAGCATATGACCCAGGTTGTCAGTAGCCTGCTTGCAGGTCCTACACTACACAGAATCCTGATACTCTCTCATCTGCAGAAATGAAAGATCAGTCTGCACTTGCATTTTTTTCATGTAGCATTTCCATGTCTAAAGCACACCCACAGCAGGCAATTGTACGCGAGCTGTTATTTGGCGATGGTTTTCGTTCCATTGTCTGTTCTACAGCATGTAGGCCTGTGGTTGCAACCGCAATTGCTGTGTCCTCATCCACCGAAACTCGCTCCTGCGATGTCGACCTGTGTCTACCTGCACCGACGCCAACACCGATGCCGGCCTATTCACGTCTGCCTACGCTGACGCCTCGCCTACACAACAGGTGCTCACCGTAACGAAAATATGCGCATACGCCGCCCACGCCCAACCCCTTGACACAGTACGGGCATATGCTGTCCTCGCATATTCTTTTTTTGCTGTCAACAGTATTATCCGTTGGCAACACGGTCCCCAATAACACTACAAATGACAGAAATCCTCACTGGCGCTCTTGCCGCGGATACCTTGAGTACGTAGACGGAGAGACGACCGTCCACCGTGGTCACACTTGACGAGGATTCCGCGGATGCTAAAGAGGTCGACTCGGCAAACACTCGTGTGCAAGAGAAAGAAAGTCATACGGGGGGAGACTGTCTGGCTTGGCAGAGGCTGCGGTAATGAATTCAAGTTGGGAGCTTGATGTCGGGAGAAGCCCTCCTACAGCGCCTCGGGACATGCGCCAATCGCACAAAACCCAAACCTCTTCACTACTCTGTCCATATCCTGCCAAAGAAGGCATAGATATATATGATGATGACGAATCGTGACTAAAGACCGTCATAGCCATTCGTGCATCTAGTCAGCACGCACTCAGTTTGTCAAGAACCCCCGACTCACCATCCAAATCGGGGGGGAGGTAACATGACCACAATGGAGAAAGGACTCTTTAAAGTAGCACAATAGTTGTTGATGAAGAGAAAGGAGGAACAGTTCCTAGAATGTATCCATAAAACACCAATTGATGGACACATCTAGTAGAACCGACGAGCTTTCTCTCTATCATTCCACTGTTGTACTGCAGCACTGACCCATGTCCAGAGTCAGAGTGACCACTTGCCATCCCAGACACAGGACTCTTCGTGTGCATGTCCACAGCAAGCTCACAGTATTTATACTGATAGCACCATAGTATGTCCATGCTGCAGGGCTTTCCATTATCCGCATGCACTCATGATCCGTGGGAATATGTCCCACGCCTTCTTAACCGTTTGCAATTCAAAACTGCACGATCCGTACCCGCCACAGCCCTGCTTGTATGTGCGATACTGTCCAACCTCGGGTTGCTGTCCGACTACAACAAAAAAGGTCTATTAGCGCGGCAGACGTCTCAGACTATAACTACATGTCGTCTTTGTTCTCGAATCCATTAATGAGTCGCCTTGCTTCCATCTCTTCATGCTTTGGTGTAATCAGTTTCGCAAGCCCGTTTTTTTTTTTTTGTCAACCAGTGGCATCAAGAAAATATGAAACACCGATCGGTAGACACATCTTGCGACACAACAGGCGAAAATGACACGAGCGTCGCGGCGTAGGTCGATTGTCATTTTGTGCAGCACAATAAGCAAAGGTGGCGTGTCGAAGAAAAGAAACGGACATGGGTGTAGCGAAAACATCAACACGTTTGTATGGGACACTCTGGAGAGGTGTGTGTGACTCTTGTCAGCATGCGGCGTGTGGGTTGGAAAAGGCTCGCTACGGGTTTACAGCACAATAGTACCATGTACGTTTCTGCACTACAGCCAAAGCACCCATAGCACCGAAATACCCCCTGCGGGAGCAGTGACGACTATGTAGGTACACAAGATCCTGAGCGGTAGAGTCGTGTCCACCGTGCAGCGGTACCAGCACTCGAAGAGGGGCCAATAGGCAAGGACAAGACTTCGCATCTATCCAGCAAGATGTCTGTACATTAGAATGCTAGAACGCACACGCGTCAACTACAACATGTAAATACGAGTTGTTGTTTTTCTTTTTTTAAATCATTTCGGAGGCCGTCCATGATTCAACAGCAAATTCAAGACACCAACTATCCTGAGGCCTGGGGAAGCAGGCAGAATCATCAGGAAAAAAAAAGATTTAGAAGACACATCCAGAAATCGCAGCTTTCCTTCTTTCACGATCTTGCCGTGCTGCGAATCATGGCCAGGACCGGGATGTCCCCAAGTATGGCCAGCTCGTCTTCACCAACCAACCACCTCGACGACACGACTCACCACCCTCACACTAAGACGCCCCAAGACGCACGCGTTCCAAAACGTTTGTTATAGCATTACAAAAGGGATGCCAGCGAGAGCCGCAGCCATTAAAATCGTATCGTAGAGAATAGTTACTGATTGTTGCACATTAACGCGGGAGTAGCACGGACCGGGAAGCAGCTACCAAGAATCACAAGAGTACAGAAAATAGGGCGCGGGAAATGAAACTGAAACGGGAATCACACAGCACGAGGGGCGGCCGGTGATGCATGCGACGCGTGGTTATGCACGGTAGACACCGCGGATGTCACGGGAGAAGACGTTGCGCTGCCTGGGCGGCTGCGGGGGATAAGCTGGCCGGTCTCAGCGATGCGTGCGCCACGCTCGACACTCGCGCGGCGCGAGTGGTCGGCGCTGAGGCGGCCGAAACTGCCACGACGCGAGAGTTCGGGGTGCACAGTGAACGCGATCTGGGAGCTGAATGAGGAGGAGAGCGACGGAGGCGGGACGATCGGGTAGGAGAGGTGCGACTGCAAGGGCTGCTGCGCGGCCAGGGGCGGCGAGGTGAGGGAGGCGGATGAGGGCGGCGTGGTCATACGTGTCGTGTTGCTCAAGCAGCCCGCAGAGTTGGTGGAAACCAACGGCGAGGAATAGGGTGACTCTGGGGAGGACGGAGAGTGGGAGAGCGGGGTGGTGGATTCGGAGGCGTGATTTAGCGGCCGATGGATCTGGGATGGAGGACGAGGTATAGGGACGCTTGGGGATGGGCGGGACAGGGGAGATGGAAGTATGATGGAGGTAGAAGGCGAGGACATATTCGACAGCGATCGGCGGTGGGTGGGCTGCGAGTACTCGTGCGCAGAAGACAAGCCGATGAGATTATCAACAGAAAGTCTAAGCTGAAGAAGACAGGTTAAACAGTAGATGGACTATCGAAAGGAAGTAGACTCACCCTTCGACGGTGGTCGATGAGCTCCTCTCTGTAAATCTCGTTGAGACGCGATATTCGGATGTAGTCACGCTCCGTGGCGACCAGTCGATTCCTCAATTGCTCGTTCTCACAACGCATTGCTTCGAGCATCACTTCTGAGCTGGGGGCGAGAGGATCTGGCACAGGCAGCAGGCCGTGCGGATGCACACTGACCCCATGCGAGCTGTCGCTGTCGGTGCCGTTGACGCCATTGACGTGATTGCTCTGGTCCTGGGCCTGGGCCTGTTGATGAGCCAACCGCAGTACAGACAACTCGCGCGACAGCCTGTTCACATGCAATTCAGACTCGGCCTCGAGCACGTTCTCGAGCTCGATCTTTTCCTCTTGGAGCTGAAATTAGCGTGTGGAGAAGGACAGTGTGAGCGGAGCGCAGCAATAGTCTAAGAAGCAGAGGCATGCCTTTTCGAGCTTCCGCGACAAAACATTGATTATGCGCTCCTCTTCTGCCTCGTAGGCATTAATGAGGTCTTCTTCACGCTTGCTGGCCGAACTCGCAGTTGAGAGCCTGCGCACAGGAGGTGACACGGACATGACTAGAACGAAGAGTAGGAGGGTATGTGTGGGTGAAGACGGTTGGTGGTAGTAGAGAGAAAGGGGGGGTGGGAGAGGAGAGTGTATGCAGCCAAGAGACTGTCGAGAAAAGACAAGGCAAGCCCTTCACTCGGTCACGACACTCGCCACAACCATTCTCCGGCTTTGGTCTTTTCCGCTGCTCGGAGCATGTCGCGACTCACTCTCCTCCTGTTGTTGCAGACAATGCCACCGCTCTTACGGCATACCAACTGCTTGTTTTCTTCGCGATACGAGCCCATTAAGCTGTTTCGATCCGTTGCATACAATACTTGCCATGGTTTTGCCACACGGGAAGCCATTTGGACTCCGACCATCAACGAAAAGGCAAAGATGGTCCGGTCCGCAAGTGACTCACAGGGTCATTGACAAGACAACTTAGGATTTCTGCCCTGACATCTCCGTCAGGGAGCTGAGAACGTAGCTTTGTGTGGCAACGAATGTCTGAATATGTCACATTCACCATCGCGGCCCGCTGCCACAGCAGATCCACGTGTGTATTTGTGCAGAGTATGATTCGCCAGTGTTGCCAACAAAGAATCGAGCGGTGTCATCATGAGTGGCAGCGTCACATCAGTGTCGCTGTCTGGCAATGATGGCAACGAAACCCGCGAAAATAGACGTGCTCGATACCGATATATAGTCTCAGAGACATCACCTTCCGGTCCCTACACCGCGCGTCCGCACACCCCCCATCGCTCATCGCTGCACAACCGAGGGGAGGGACATGCCCCAAACCTACACTACAGTACTCGTACGGCAAACAGGGTTCGCATCATGAAGACATGATACAAAGCATAGGTCAGCCGATTGCATCACAAAAGTTGGCAAAGCAGGCACTGATATAGATGGGGAGCCCCTGGTGTTCGTGATGCACAGAAAGAGACTCGCACCACTTGTTTGTATGGAGCGAGGCTGCAAGGCAGTGGGACTCGGACGACCGCGTCCGCTGATGGACGCACGGACCCCGGATACGCAGGGGGCATCAGGCAGTAGCAATTATATGGATGTGGCACGGGAACAATTACGATCCCATAATAAGCGTTAGGCCATTTTCTCTCTTCGTCCATCAACAGGGGGCTCTATTCTTCTTCTTCTTCTTCTTCTTCAACGTCCTCTCCTTTGTTTGCAGGGACCCACGCCGGAGGAAAGTGGTATCACACCGAACGTCTAGCCTTGTTGCTCCAGGCGAGTACCCGCGCTTGCGTTTGTTCTTTTTTTTTCTTCTTTCTTTACGTTTTTCTCCCCCTTCTTTCCTCGCTGTCTCCTCTTTTTGCCGACCGCTGCGCCTGTTTTCCGCTGTTCGCTGTTTCCGGCCATCCCGCGCCCTCATCACTCAACAAAGAGCTTGTGCCATGCTTGGGATGACAGTACGGGAGCAGTACGGGAGCAAGCGCCCACTGCCAGAAGGAGATTTTCCTCCTGACTGCAGTGGGGCGCTGCAGTTGGGTCATAGGGCACGAGTTGCTTAGACACGACTCTACCTTTCGATTATCCTCTGCCCGTCGCGAGTATCAAGCTCATCCTTTTCTCCTCCAGCATAGCCATCCAACATGGCCACTCCTAGCCTAGCTTCGTCGGCAAGCGCGGCATCTCCCTCTGCCACCGCTGAGACGCCCGTATTCATCTTCCAACACATCGATGACATGTTCACGTGTGGCCAAGCAGCTATCCGATGGCTTTTCATTGGCGGCCCTGATGCGAATCTAACGATATCCATTACGAACATCGACATCGTTCAGTCGATTCCAAGTCCTTCTAACTCCATCTTCCCAGAAGCTTCTGCCAGCGTCAGCGCAAACTCGGCATTCCAGGCCCGTGCCGCGCTTCCCGCTCCTCCTACTCGGTTCATGAGACGCCAGGACAGCTCTTCAACTTCCTCTATAAACGAAACGATCATCTCCAGCATTGCGCTCGATGCACTGAACTATACTTGGCCAAAGGTTGATGTCCCGGGGGGTCGGTACATCCTGACAGGGGCTGCGGGCAGCGCTACGGGGACATCCACTTCGTTCTTTGTGCTTGACGGCACAGACACGTCGTGCGTGCGTGGGGCTTCATCCTCACCCAGTGCGAGCTCCTCGGCCGTACCCGTCTCCGCGATATCGAACAACAGCTCTTCCCACGCGGGTGCTATCGCTGGAGGCGTCGTTGGCGGCGTCGCGTTCCTCGCCGCAGTCGTTGGTGCGTTCCTGCTCTGGTGTTGCCGGCGCCGTGCGAACAGCGCACCCACGCGGTCGGAAGCTGGAAAAGGCGGATGGAACGGGCTATCGAGCGTGACAACGAGCATGGTGAAAAAGGACCGGCACGAGAGCGAGAGCGGCATCGGCCTCACGAAGGATAGCGCAGCCCAATTGCAGTCACCGTCGTCGTCGCATCGCAACAGCAGTGTAGGACTGACGCTCCCTGGTTCCCGCGACGATATCAGCAACGCGCTCGGCGAGAAAATGGTCATGGCGGCTCCGATGCCTGCGTATGTGCTCTCGGAGCGTGCTGTGCCTGTAGGCCGGCGCTCGTCAGCATCCTCTGCCTCCCTTCACTTCAACCCGTACTCGCAGGCGCCATCCAACTTTGAGCGCTCGTACGACGCGCACCGGAGCACAGGGTCGCTTGAGAGCATCCAGCAGCGACGCGCATCGTACGCGGGCAGCATAGACAATGGCGAGGCCGTCTCGCCCGAGCGGGGCAACGGAAACCGTCGCGCGGCACGTAAACCCGTCCCACGGTACTCTGAGACCGATCTCGCGGACATTCAGATGCCGATGCCGTCGTCCCCCCTGTCCACGTCGCTGAACAACACGCCGGACTTCGCGGGCTTCGACCCGTTGGGGGCGCATGGGAACGGGTCGCGTGCGACGCTCGAGTCGCTGCAGGGCCTGCAACACCAGGCGAGCTTTGGGCACATGCGCCCGATGCGGGTGATCATACCGGACATGCCGCTGAGGCAGCGGGACGACTAAGGGAGGGTTTCTTTTTTGCTGAGCTATCGGTGGAGCTGGTTCGATCGACCGACGGTTAGGGTGATTAGGGCCCTGCCTTGGCACCGCTGCTGCTCCTCGCACTGTACAACATGCTGATACATTTCTTTTTTGGAGCCTGTTACCGTTACTGTTGCTTTTTGTCATTGTCGCCGTTAGTTGCGCCTGTTCGTTCTGAGCTGGGGGGGGGGGGGGNNNNGGGTAGTTAGTGTCTTATAATTTCCATTTTACTCGTTTTTTTGGGTTATTAAAATAAGTGTTGGGACGGCACCCATGGCGCGGGAGAGCAGTTGTACGTGTTCCTGCCAAAGTGACCTAAGTACTTCCACATGGAACACCTGCGTGAGCCAAAGTGACATCTAGAACGCTGTCATTCCTTCAAGTCAAAGACCAGTGCAGATAACACAGCAAGTTTCAGGGTGGTGCACTCTCAAAACAAAACAAAAAAAAACTCTCTTTTGACATGGATGCTAAGACTTTTGTGTCCCCAGAGTTTTGACAGAGCGATGAGGCGGCTCAGTACGAGGTCGATAACGATTGCCGCTTGTAGAGATAGCGAGCATTCAAGCAGCTCTGTCGTCTCGGCCGTCCCCGCGTTATTTACAGTGACCAACCCTCTCCTTATTTCTTGCCTTACTCCTCCTCTTCCTCCTATTCCTCCTCCTCTCCTCTCCTCGCCTGTCTTCCTCCGTCGTCGCTCTGCATCGATCCGTAGTCATGACTGGGCCTGTCGCTGCAACAGAGCCGCATTTCCTCCCCGAGGACAGGCTCCAGGACCATGGCAAACTTGCTGACCAACGGCTCGACGACCCAGACTTTCCTGCTGACGACGGCCCCCTCTCGGTGCCCGAAGACGCAGGAGACTCTGAGGGCGGAAAGCTCACGATGATCTTCCAGCTCCTCAAAAAGCTCTTCGGCGTCAAGGACGTTGCTAACATGTCCGTACTTCTCCTGTTTCTGTGTTCCACCGCCTGCTGCGGGCATATTGCTTTTGCCCTCTTTTTATGCGCACCAAAGCCTTGACATATGATCTATCAGGCGGATATCCCTACCGGCTTCTCTGCTCGAGCCCATACCCAATCTCGAGTACTGGCACTACCTTGACAGGCCCGACTTGTTCGCTGCGTACGCACCACACCTTGTGTCTGCCCCTCGAGCGATGCGCGACTTACTCTAGTAACCCCTAGCATCAACGACCCTGAAGACCCCTTCGAGCGTATGCTGGCCGTCATCCGCTTCGCCCTCTCTAAGGATCTGCGCCAGCTCGTACGTCCCTCCCTTTCGCCATCGTCATTCCGCACACCGAACACTCTATCCAGTACATGAAACCCATCAAACCGTACAACTCGGCTCTCGGCGAGTTCTTCCGCGCACATTGGGATTTCATGCCCGTCGCATACGCCCCCAGCCCCGAACAGCCGCCCATCCACCGCATGTACTCTAACGCTGCTGCCACGACTTCTTCTTTCTCTGCCAAATCTGGCCCCGTGCGCACCTCGTTGTCGGACTTGAACATTACCACCAGTAGGAGATCCACTCGACCCAAGAGCGGCTTTAGCAGCCTGCTGGGCTGGGGCTCTGTGTCTTCGATGAAGGACCCCGAGACCAAGGACCCCGAGACGCAGCTCGCTGCAGCCATGTCCGATGTCAGCCTTGCCGATAGCCAGAACGCGATCCCAGACACCCCCGGCCTGCGCGTAGTATATCTGACCGAGCAGGTCTCACATCACCCACCCATCTCCGCCTTCTATGTCGCCTGCCCGGCAAGGCATCTCGAGCTCTCCGGCATCGACCAGGTCAGTGTCAACGTGACCCGCGGCTTCGCAGTGCGCATCGCGGCGGGCGCGCTCAATCGTGGGCTGTTCGTCAACGTGCGTGGCGGGCCGGGTATGGGCGAGACCTACCAGATCGTAGACCACGCCGCCCTGGCGAATGGGCTTCTGCGCGGTAGCATGTATGTTACTTTCACCGATGCCATGATCATCACCTGCAGCGGCGGTCCGGGGCTCGATGGACAGCGGCTGCGCGCGATCATAGAGTACAAGGATGAGGTATCTGTCCCCCGTCCCTGTCCGTCCCAGTGTACTCGGCTGAGTTGATTATGTCTGCAGTCGTGGCTAGGCAAGCCCCAGTTCGCGGTCGAGGGCGTCGTGCACACGTACACGCCCGGGGAGACGGAGCACGAGGCATGGACGCGCACAAAGGACGTGCCGTCCGAGTGCGTGCTGGCGGTCCTGGAGGGCTCGTGGCGCGGCACGATGCGATGGCATCCCATGACGCCGCGCTCGCCGTCGACGTCCTCACTCTCGTCGCGCAGCAGCGGCAGCGGCGCGGGCGTGACGGGCACAGAGTGGCGCGTCCTGTTGGACCTGGCGGCGCTGCAGGTCGTGCCGAAGACGGTGCGCCCGCTGGAGCGCCAGCTATCGAACGAGAGCCGGCGGTTCTGGGACGAGCTGACAACGCGGCTGCTGAAGAAGGAGTACAGCGAGGCGACGAAGGTCAAGGTCGCGATAGAGAACAAGAAGCGGTCAGAAGCGGCAGAGCGGAAGCGCAAGGGCATCGAGTGCGTTGTTTTTTCCACTCGTCTGTGGTTGCACGCTCGTGCTGACGGCGCTGCACAGGTTCGTGCCGGTGTACTTCGAGAAGGATATCAGTTCGGGCATGCCGAAGCTGACCGCGACGGGCCGTGCGGTGGTCGAGGAGGAGTTCCGGGAGGAGGGTGCGTTCGCACTCGAGACAGGCGCGACGGCGATCTCGTTCGATGGGCCCTCGCAACAGCCGCCGCCGTCATCGCCGTCATCGTCGTCATCGTCGTCATCGTCATCGTCGTCCTCGTCATCCTTATAGGGCGCTCATGCACGAACCATGCGCCCTTGAGGCGTGTGAGCCTCCCCCCTTTCCTTCTTTTTGCACACAGCCTGCAGTCCTGCAATGCGTCGTCGCCATATCCGCTATCTACGCCCGCACATCTCCCATACACATACACCATGATTACTTAGATTACTTGCATATCGGACAGTGCTGTTTACAGGTCCGTGCCCTGGCCAGCTCGTGTCGACATCTCTACGTACCTCCGTAGCCCACCCACCCACATGTACGTAGACATACACACTAGTACCATGATCACGATTCTCCCCGCCATTTCATAGGACGCTCGTCTGAATATATTCTTTCGCTTACTGCTTCTGATTCTATGCGACCGCTCTGAGTGTCGCAGGGTAGCCCTCCAGGTCCGCGCCGTAGCAAACAGAATCGATGATCCGTATACCCATTACAATGTGTGCGATACAACAACGCATGTGTCCTGCACCCCCTTTTGACGACGTGCGACTCGTCTATTGTGGTGGCAGCTCAACAGCCCGAACAACACACGCACACCCTGTATCCTCACTCCACAGGCCGCAGCCCCTCTCTCAACGCCTCACGCACCGCCGTCCGCGCCGCAACGCGCAGCGCGCCCACCCCGCCCCTCGGCGCATACCCCAGCCCCGCGCGCTCCGCCGCCGCCTGCACGCGTACGCTCCCACGCACCGCTGCGCCCTCCCCCGCCACCACTGCCCACGTCCGCGCCGCCCGCACATGCAACACCGGCGCGCGCTGCACCGCGGCGTGCGTCAACCGCAACAGCTGCGCGCGCGCGCGCGTGCGTGCCAGCGCGGGCAGTAGCGCCCCCACCACCCCCGCGGGGTTGCTGCGGTGCGTTGGCGGGAGCAGATGTAGTATAGGCGGGAGCGCGAGGAAGAGCAAGTGACGGAGTGTCCACGTGCGGTCGTGCCACTGTATGTGAGGGGGGTGAGTTGGAGAAGGGAAGGAAGGAGGAGAGGGAGAGGGCGCACCATGGGTGGGTCCGGGGCGTCACGGGCGAGCGCGACGGGTACGGTGTATAGCCAGTACGCCTCGGCGAGCGCGGCGCAGGCGAGGATGACGAGGGCGGGGGTGCGATGACGCTCGCGGGCGCTGCCGCGCAGCGTCGTGATGCCGAGTGCGGCGGCCTCGCGCACGTAGGTGAGCATGGGCCGCGGTGCGGCGTGCAGCGCGTACTGGTGCAGCGTGCGGCAGTGCTCGCACGTCTGCACGGTGCGTTGGCCGAAGCTGGTGGGGCGTCAGTGGGGGGAGGGGGGAGGGGAGGGGAGGGGAGGGAGGGGGGGCGCACCGGATGAGCATGGTGCGGGTGTCGAAGGAGGCGAGGCGCGCGAGGAGGGCATCGAGGGAGGGGGGGAGGGGGGTGTGGGGAGCGCTGGCGAGGAGGGCAGGGCGGAGACGGGAGGCGGGCACAGCAAGGGGGAGGCGGAGTGTGGCGAAGAGATTTGGGGGGCGGAAGAAGAGGAGCGTGGAGAGAATGTAGAATGTGTGGAGGGTGACAAAGGCGGTGAGCGGCGTGCGGAGTGGCGCGGGCGGTGGGGTGGTGGCGGGTGGGCGGCGGAAGCAGCGGGAGAGAAGGGCGGGAAGGGCGGAGGGTAGGGCAAGGAGGAGGAGGGAGAGGAGGAGGGAGTCGAGGGAGGGGCCAAAAAGAGCCATGTTGCCGTGTCCTCGCAGTTGTCGTAGCTTATACGTGAGGGGCGACAACAGCGCTTCCAACTGCATAGCAAGCGTGGTTGGCATGGAACTATCGGTTCAATGGTCTAGTGGTTATGATTTCTGTCTTACACACAGAAGGTCTCCAGTTCGATCCTGGATTGAACCATCTTTTTCTCCTTTGCAGCATTCATCACATCAGTATTGCATTGGTCAGAGACAAGTACCAGGTTGGAGCACAATGGCAAGTGGCAAACATATCAGTAGTGCATGTCACCACCACCACCAAGGTGTTCGTGATGGTGATCTTACTGATCCTTACAATGTTCCTCAGGCTACACATACACGATGCCAGGAACCCGGGCCTGCATTGGCATGGCCATAATATGGCCAAGGTAACACACAAAAGGGTGTTGAAGCTGTGCTTCGACAACTCGCGACGTCGTTCATCACTCTTGTGACCACCCTGACACGGGATTTTATTTATGTTCTTCCCCACTCCATTCCTTTTGTCAAACAATTAGTATACCATATCGTCGATATTGGATATATATGCTCTCCTGTTGCTATTGGCCTCTCATCGTTCTATTGTCCTTACATTGTTCCTCAGGCTACATACCCACGATGCCAGAGATCTGGGCCTTCATTGGCATGGCGGCGAAGGCGCGACGTCGTTCATGACTCTTGTGACCACTAAGGGAATACATCCTTCATTCCCTTTGTCAAACAACAGTATGTTCTATTGTTGCTATTGGCTTTTCATTGTTCTATTGGCTTCTTTATTGTCCTACTTTCTTACTGTTCTCTGGGTATAAAATGATGTGCTCTTGCACACTCTGACCCCAGCTCTTTTCCTTCCTGCTGTAGTGAAAACATGCCTATCAGTCCTTGAATTCCCCTCTCACAAGTTGCCATGGTCACTCTGCTTCCTCCATCACTGCTGCTCTATGTGGGTTTGGGGTGCATCTTGGGTCTCTGACTACACAGAAATCATCTATGATGCATTTCTATGTCAATGTCAATGACACCAAATAGTAATTGTGATGGCACCATGAAACCAAGCTTGTAATATAAAACAATTTGAAGGTAGTAGTATATCACCTATAGGTGTCACTCCTATGTTGTGCTCTTGCTGGTATTACTTTTTCAAGGGGAGAGGGAACCCCTCATTGTGTTGGCAAGGATATGTGGAGTATAAGTGTGTTGGCAAAGAGTTGTACTTGATTTAATGCTCAGACGTACTATAATCATACCCCTCACCTATCCACTGCAAATCCATCCCAACATGGTGCCAACTTGAACCCACTGAGGGGTCCCCTCTCAGAGAAGATGTAATCAGTAACATACTACCTTACTGTAGTCTCCATAGCTGACCTTAGGCCATCGACCTGCATAGTATTACTACCGGTGCTCCAGGACCCCAACATTATCAAAATTGCATAGACTTGACTCGAATCCTGCGGATATCGCTATCTACAAGGCCTGAAAACACAATCGTCGCACCGAGACACATCAAACACGAACAAACTATGATACTTCCAAGTGTGAAAAGACAGTGCTTGTACGAAACTTGCGTTCTACCCATCTCACTGCCTTGGTACAGGCCGCCGAACCTTACCAGCCCGCTTTTTCATCTCATGGTTCGCACCGACGCCTTCATTCTCGTCATGCTCATCTCCGACAAGATATAACCCATCGCCTCCCTTCTCCGCACCGCCGCCAGGGTGCAGCGGCGGCCCGTCCTGCTCCGACGACAGCCGATCCAGCAACGATGGTCCCCTTCGCGTGCGCTCGCGCTCACCCAGAGGCATTTCACCTATACCGCCCAGCGGCATGCCTTCAGCGTATTCTCCGCCGTGTTTTAAGCCGTGCGAGGCCAGCTGTCTGGGATGCCCGTACTGGCTCCCGTGGACGGACGCGTCAGGTCCTGGCGCGGAGTCGAACATGGGCAGGTGGGTCGACTGCAGCTTGTGAACTGAAGGCGGGTAACCTTGATCGTGCTGCCAATGATGGTCGGAATACAACTGTCGGGACCCATAAGACGATGCACTGGTATGGCTATTGCGAGCATATCCGTGACGGTTAGATGGCTCCGCGTAAGGCCCATTAGTTGAGAAACCTTCGTACGCCGCGTTCGCGGAACGACCAGGACTCGTCGAACGATGCCTCCGGTGCTGCAGTGGTCCTCGCGGAGCAGTATTGCTGCCAATGTCGACGTTCGAAGCCCTCGGACGAACACTTTGCTCGTCAGCAGAAGGTCCGTACTTCATATCTGAGCCAGATTGACGCGACAATGGTTGGCGATGATCTTCGGACTCATAAGGCTGTGCAGGCCAGGTCGAGGATCGTGACGGTGGAGGCACTGTTGCGCCTTCAGCCGGGAACGTGAATTCTGCTGCTGGCTCCCGTTCTTCATAAGATCTCTGTTCTTTGTCTACCGGCGGTCCGAATCTGGTCTGGATTCGAGTGTAAACCGAAACCCTTTTGTGCAAATTAGCATACTACACTTACAGCTCGGCTTTGCGTGTGAGACGAGGGATCGTGCCTGGAACGGGAGTCCGAGTTAGGTGGGTGGCTCCTGTCAGAATGCTGAATGATATCTGCGTGAGGAAGGGTGAGAGGATATCCAATATATTGAGACTCACTGCCCAACTTTCGTACACCTCACGTTGCTCTCTGCGAGGGGCTGGACCAGTGGGTGGGCGCGACGGTGGTAAAGCCATTGGAGGAGCCTTATTTAGATGATGAGAACAAAAAGATTTGATGATCACAAGTGTAACCTACCATTTGTCGTGACTCTCTAACGTGATCGGGCTCACGCGGGGGGTGATTAGAACCAGGCTCGAAGCCGTCTCTACTGTGGGAGTCTCTTCGGTCGATAGGACAAGTATACGGACGTTGAGGCGGAGGCCCTGAACGCGAGGGTATATTGTCCAATCCTGATGACCTTGGCGGTGGTCCAGCAGCAGCCAGATGCTCAGTTTGGCGAATCTTGTGCCTATCGACACCATGGTCGTTCTGAATATTCATTAGATTTAGCTGGCTACGCTATATTAGTGTGGTGCTTCCCACCTCAAACACAGGCTGTTGAGCATCGAAACGTGACCGACTGCTCCGTGCAGACCTATCATCCTGGTGTTCCTCTCGTAGAGGTCGCCTGTTCTCTATCTGATACTGCCCGCCATGATCGGCGTGCATGCGATCCTGACCTGGATGGCCAGACTGTTCCCAGTATCCTGACCAATCTCTGGGCGGTGACCTCTCTCTGGAACGGTGAGAATGGGGAGGATAATCTTGCTCCGGGGGAACTCGATGAGAAAGTGTCGATGAAGTAGGGTCTAGTGCCCCATGTCCGTGAGGCCTCGTACCCATAGCTCGTGGCGCCCGAGGTAGCATGTCTGGTCGATGTGACCTGTCATCTTGGCCTACATGACGCGTAGATGACTCTTGCGGTGCTGACGGAGCCCTAGGAGGATATGGCGGGTCAATATTCAACATATCCCGATCCCTACTGGCGTGTCCATCTCTGTACGAAATTTTGTCATTATCGTGCATGCGTTCCCTTGGTCTTGGAGGACCTTGGCCAGATCGATGTCCATGCCTGTGGGTATAATCTTGCGGTTCTCGATAGGGCGGGGGCTGAAGCGGATGCCGAGGGCCGGATGGGGCGCTGAAGAACAAGAACAACGATAATGAGTCTCCTGGTATTTGTGAAACTATTGAGTGAGATACCTCGGAGGAGGCGCTTGTGGCTGCATTGAAGCGCGGGCCGACGTAGGAGAACGCGTGGGAGGAAAGGATGCATTAGGCAAGGGTGCATAGGTTGCGCCAGAATATCGCTCGGCCTGGGTAGCTACAGGATAATTGGGACGAGAGCCTATGGTGCCACGAAGTGCAAAGACGCCGTATGTCGAGAGCCAAATAAGTGATGGCATTGATATAAGGCAGAAATGTGTCGAAGGCGGGATGATACGTACGAGACTGATCGGTCTGTGTCACAGACATCGGCGAGATCGATGTAGATGAGCCATCACGGGCTTGGGCCTGATCATAACGGGGATCGACAGGGGCACGGCGAGCTGTCGTCGAGTCTCCACTGCGTACATCTGTCCGCCTACGCTTTGCATCGTTATCTGTCTCCACAGGCACAATATCTGAGTCTCTAGCCCGTCTTGCAGGAACAGCTTCAGGAGGAACATATACATCGTGTTCCCGACCATGTCCATCTATAACGCGGTTTGAAAGGGGTGGACTAGCACCGCGGCTATGACGACCGGAATATCTTGCCGAAGACGATGCAAGAGGTGGCGCAACCATTGCTCGCGAGGAGTATTGGCGATCGTCAGGCTGGCGCGCATAATGCGAATGGCGAGAATCGTGGTGTGGCGACAAAGACCTGCGTCCTAGAAGATGAAAGACGGAAAATGGAAGAGGCAAGTTGAGAACAGGAAACGACGAGTTTTTTTAAGGAGGGTAAAACAAAAATGCAGGTCCAGTTACGGGCGCCAAAAAGTCGATCGAAAATAGGTCGGAGAAGGAAATGAGATGCAGTGCTACTCGACTCCCAAGGCTTCTCGAGACAATCCAATATTGCAAGTCCTCCACCTTGGGAGGGGGTGGTGCGGGAGGTGAGGGATGGGCATGATGCAGACAACGTACTTAGAGTCGAAGACCACTCTTGTCCCTGAGGGTTGAAGATAGATTCTGAAGACACAAGGGCCGCAGAATGCCGAGAACGATCATGGGGAGCATCGGGACGACGAGAGATTACGTCATGGACAGAACCAGAACCCTCGTCAAACAAGGGAGGATCAGCAGGTCTTCGCAAACCACGATCCCTCGAAAGAGAAGAGCTCCTGTGCGACCGACGACTACCATCTACCGGGGTCCGGACAGATGCCCCCGTCCACTGTCCATTGTCAGACTCGCTCACGACCTCGTAGTATCCTTGTCCACGCCCAGTCTGAGCTTGTCCCCGTTCCTCCCGTATTCCTGCTGCTTGCGATTCGTTGACAACATGTCCCTCATTCTCTGGTCGATAGTGCCGGTCCTGATATGAAAGGACGTTGCTACCAGGAGGTGTCCCTGACTGGTGATCTCCCCCCGTGAAATCATTACCACCTGCTGGCTCAAACGACTTGTTCGAGCCATCGTCGCGCTGGCTCGGCGGCCAGGGATCACCTTTATCCGTTCTATTCTGCGCCCGACCACGATGAGACGACGGAGCACTGCCAACCAAACTCGGACGAGTCCATGTCGACTCGTGAGTCTGGATATTGTAGTAATAAGGATCAGAGCCCCCGCTTCGAGAATGTCTGGCCTCCCAGTTAGGCGGCAGAGGTGAATCCGAGGCGTCGGTGGATTTCGCCCCATTTCCATTTCGGCGGTCCTTCTCGCGACGCGCCATGGACATCGGGCTTGCAGCCGTGGTCGAGGGCAAGGCTAGGAATGCGTTGGATACAACAGGCTTCGGAGGAAGGGCATGTGTCAGTTTCTGCAGAGGTTTCGGCCGAGAAGACTGAGGAGAGCTTTGTTCAGGGCTTCGGAGGGCGGCCTCTTTACGAGGCGAAGCAGAGACGTCAGAAGCCCCATGTTGCTTGTTTTCGCGGCTGCGAGAAGGAGAAGAAGCCTGTGTCAAAGGGACCAGTGTAGCATCCAGGATAGAGCCGTTATGAGCAGAAGGACGATGCTGATAAGGAATAAGGTCTTGCATGTCATCCTCGCCTCCCAACGACACAGCGTCCTCTATGTCGTCCGTTTCCCCATTCCTCTTGATGTCTGCGCTACCTTCCTTACTATGGAATCCCTGGTCATCAGAGTGTGGAGGATGTTCGTCCTCCTCATTTCCCCAATCGAGAGCTTCGTGGTCATCTGCCATGGTGAAAGGTTTGTCGAAGACAGTGGATGTGGCAAGACAAAATAAGTGCTGAGTCGCTGACGGCTCTGGCGTTGTTCGGGCGGAGAATCAATTCACATGTCCAGCGCCACAA
Source organism: Albatrellus ellisii (assembly GCA_003314395.1). Taxonomy (NCBI): domain Eukaryota; kingdom Fungi; phylum Basidiomycota; class Agaricomycetes; order Russulales; family Albatrellaceae; genus Albatrellus; species Albatrellus ellisii. The sequence goes on from QLPN01021839.1 coordinate 19,214, forward strand.
TTGGAACCCCGCTGCTAGTTAGTCACCTTGTTCGCCGCTCCTCTTTGCTCGCTGCTCCTCCTTGCCCGCCGCCGCCCCCCCTTTCTATGGCAACCCCGATCGATCCACCTAGAAAGTCAACATCATAGACATTCTCAAATACCTCAAATAATTGTCCCGTACCTTATATAATTGTTCCATACCTTGTATAATTGTTCCATACCTTATCCATCAGGGATCACATTCGAAGCCCTTAAAGTCATTGTAAGAAGCCATGAACAGCCAAGAATGGTTGAATCTTGGGGCCAGCAGGCTGCGCTCTGGCTCCAACTTGATATCAATTTTCTCGAGCAAGTTATTGCAAGGCTGCCCCCTGGGGAGGCCTTGATTTCTTAAACTCTTGTATTAAACCTGAATTTGATCTGCCCAGGAGTTTATGCGTGGTTTCAAGCCTTTCCCCAACATCTGAACTGGTCCCTAGCATGGTGCTTAGTACCAGGGGCCAGTTCAGATGAGGGGAAAGGCCTGAAACTGCACATAAATTCCTGGGCCAATTAAATTTAGGTTTAATCCAAGAGTTTAGAAAATCAAAGCCCAGCATGCTTTTGGTCATTGAACAAAAAAGCAAGATCTGTGAACATGGGGATGGTGTAGCCATGACTTGATCAGTAGTCATGAAATATATATACAAGGCCACAATTAATTGTAGCACTCATTCTTCACAGACTGATTTACAGGCTGGTTTATAGGCTTTCTTGGACCTTGTTTACCCCACAGTGAGCTGAGTGCTTTGGTGTTGTACCACCAGCATACACATCACTACCTACATATCTACATATTATTACTGCATGTCACCAGGATGCCATATGTGACTGTGAGTGACTGTTCAACATATTCCAGGGAGCACATTTGTTTCTCATTGTCTTGACCAGCAAGGTTCACATTTTCACATTTGCAGTGAACAAATAAATGGGATCTGTACAGATTTGGAGCTTCTGGGGCAAGGTTGGGTGCCTGCATTGACCATCAAGCATCGCACATACAAAACCCCCCTGTTTCACCTCACCGAGCCTAGTCTCCATGTTATGTCTATTATGTCGTTCTATTGTCATTCGAACAAACCCGGGCACTTTCTAACACCATTCTGTGATGTCGTCTCAAAGAACACCTCAGCTACTAGCGCCGTCCAATTCCTGGGTTTCTGCCGCATATCGCAGGCGACTCTGGCGCGCCTGGTGGCGTTCGGGTTCACCGGCTGCATCTACGTCTCCGACCCATCGTCCCCGCCAACACACCGCTCGAGGAGTCCCTAACAATGCAGCACAGGCTCGAGTCGGTTCGGGGAGTGGATCTGGGCGGCTCACGCAGGAGAGCAACGTGCTCTTCGTGCTCGTGAGAAGACGCAGCATATAAATTGACGAGGCGTTCTTGCGCGAGATGAAACGGACGAGCACGCTGGTCAATGCGAGCTGAGGGACATTGGACTCAGAAGCCTTGAGAAGCCTGGATCTGGAGCGTTAGCATAGTTGCATCATTGGTTGATTCCTCACTTGTGTCTAAATTCACACTGTGCATAGACAAGAAATGAGTTCAAAGACTTTTCCTGCTGCTGCTCACGAGCATCTAATTGTATGCTAGCAGAAGTTGCGGGAACATGTCAGCGGCATGTCCGCAAGCAAAACAAACCTGTAAGGTAGGGGTCAGCTATCTTTGAAAGATGTAACAGGTGGATGCAACGTCACTGTTGAGCTGACTCAGTTTAATGCCCGAGTGTGGCACTAAGCGCTAGCACCAACCGCAAAGTCAAGCCGGCTTCCAAAATACTACTCAGCAGTCCTCCGGGTCAAGGGCATACGTTCCACTACCTGCTTTCGCAATCTGCCTCTCCTGCGCATTCGTCGGCCTAGGCCACCTGCCAACATGTCTCTTCTTCCGACAATCACAGCTCAGAGTCCGAACGGCGCTGCGCCGGTGTCTGCCACGAATCGAGTACCAGTAATTTTCCGACGACTGTTCCGGTTTCACCAAATGGTACGCATTCTTCTGTATCGTTGAACACGCTCGGAACGAGAACTACGTCGCAGGACTTCGAGTTGGCTATATGGCAGCTAACGTATCTCTGTCTGGCACCTAAGAGAGTGTGAGCATTGACTCACTACACTTCAACAGTCATGCTCAAACTTGTCCTTCCCAGGTACCGAAACGTTTACTTTCACAAACGTAAGGTTTTCCGGGTTTCATTGCGCTTTTATTCATGCACTGAAGTTGGATACCAGAGACCAAAAATACATGGGCAAGGGATGATCCCGCGATCTTGATTGTCATCTCAGCATGTCTAGCTGGTAAGCGTGCACCCTGAACCTACCAATTCTTTGTTGTACCGCAGAGATTTCACATAGCTCACAACGTGCTTTAGTGTCCGCGATTGCTTGGTCTGTTGTTTGGTCATATAGTGCGTTCGGGACCCTACGACTAGTCTTCCTCATGACTTTCCGAGATTTCCTGCTGGTAGGCATCATCATGGCAACCTTCCTCTGGTGCGCATGCTGCTTTAGCTTTCAGGGAAAAAACTCCTGACTTTTGGCAAAAAGGTTTTTTGTGAATCGTGCCCTTCTTTCCCCCCCAACACACTCGACACTGGCGGACTCCTCGGTAGAGTGGGGCTACGCATTTGATGTACACACAAACGCGTTCTTTCCTCTGTACATCACCCTATACTTGGCGCAACTTTTCCTTGTACCGGTTATCATGAAAGATAACTGGGTTTGTTTGTGGGTTGGGAATACTCTGTACCTGGCGGCGTAAGCTATTGCTATTGTTCATTAGTACGGCATTCACTCAGCTTATCATATCTTATTACAGCTTCGCTCAGTACATCTATGGCATTTATCTGGGATTAAATGGTAGATTGATGTGCATTTCATGTGGGACCTGGTTTCTGACCATGCCCGCCTTTATTACACAGCGCTGCCCTTTCTCATCCGATCTGAGCTACTTTTGGCGCCGTTGTTGCCTCTATTTGTTGGGTACATTGTGTCGCTACTTGGCTTCAATGTCGGCAGACGCGTGCTTTTGGCGTACTTTGGATCATAAACACTTTTTGTGCCACTTCTGGTGCGATTCTCGCCCAGTATGTGCTTCATGATCAGCACAACATCGTCGCGTTGTCTTCACGGCAGAGACAAATGTACACAGATTGACCCGCGAGCTCGGGGAGCCAAGTGTTGCCGTTACGCCGACACGTTGAATATAGATGCAAACTACCCGTCAAGGTGTCCGCGTGTCGTGAGATGTAACTGCTTATGAGCTGCAAGTAAATCGCATATTGGATGACGAGACGACCGACTCTGGCCAGGCAACTCGAATGACTACTGTAGTCGTAAAGTAACAACCTACTATTGTTTGACTCGGTTACCAAAGCGAGATGAGGTTAAAACACCGCCAGCACGCATCTTGTAGATTGCCCTTCACCCTCTGTGTTTATCCTAGTCTGTGGCGGCCTTATTTTCCAGTTCTTCCACAACACAGGCGTGCACCATCTTCCATATGTCGAAAAAAGCACAGCTGGAAAGGGCTATTATTCAGATCAAAGAGAAAGGACCGGCTCCTGAAATCGACTTCACCCAGCATCAACTTGAGAATGGCTACACCATCAGCACCCAGGAACGAGTGGTCAAAGACGTATGTTATCGCGAATCTTGGCGTTCTGACCTCTAACAGCGTTGTGAACCTTGTTACCTGCACGGCGGGATAGGTGCAAGCACCTGCGATGAACATTCCGACTGACGAGCAATTCTTCTCACGACAAGACCCGCAGAAACCCGATATCGCATATCTTAAGAATCACTTTTATCGCGAGGGTCGACTAAACGAGGATCATGCCTTGTACATTATAAATAAAGCCACCGAGTTGCTGCGCAGGGAACCAAACTTGCTGAGTGTCGATGCTCCTGTTACCGGTGAGCGTCCTTCAATACAATGGTCATGGTTAAGATTGTACGTGACTTATGTCATGTCGTCTTCAGTGTGTGGTGATATACACGGACAATACGTACGTGCCCACCTCTTGTCCCCCCGTTACTTGTTTGACATCACGCTAGTATGACCTGATGAAACTGTTCGAGATTGGCGGCAATCCATCAACGACACGATATCTTTTTCTTGGTGACTACGTCGACAGAGGCTATTTCAGCATCGAAGTGAGTGTTGACGCGCTTTCCTAGGTAGATAGGATAGCCTGACCATATGTTTCAGTGCGTCTTGTATCTTTGGTCCCTAAAAATATGGTATCCAAACACGATATTCCTCCTTCGTGGAAACCACGAGTGTCAACATCTGACGGATTACTTCACCTTCAAGCTGGAATGTGAGTTTGAATATCATCCAGAGCTTGTATTAGTGTCGTTGACTGAAGTCGCCATAGGCAAGCGGAAGTACTCTGAGCGCATTTACGAAGCATGCATGGACTCGTTTTGCGCGTTGCCACTCGCAGCTATCATGAACAAACAGTTCTTCTGCATTCATGGTGGTCTTTCCCCCGAGTTGAATACGTTGGACGACATCCGGAATGTACAGCATTTTCCGTTGCTGCCAGAGCGTTATACGTTGAGCTAAATGGCTTATCCAGATTGACCGCTTTCGAGAGCCACCGACATCAGGACTCATGTGTGATATACTGTGGTCAGACCCCGTCGAAGACTTTGGCCAGGAGAAGATGTCTGAAAGCTTCGTGCATAACCACGTTCGTGGATGCTCCTACTTCTTCACTTACCAAGCGGCGTGTCAATTCTTGGAGCGTAACCGCTTGCTGTCGATTATTCGTGCGCACGAGGCTCAAGATGCCGGGTTTGTGATATCCCCATCACTTTAATTTGGCCTCGCTGATAACAAATTACAGCTACCGTATGTATCGAAAAACCAGAACCACTGGTTTCCCTTCCGTTATGACTCTTTTCTCTGCTCCAAATTATCTTGATGTCTACAACAATAAAGCGGCCATATTGAAGTACGAAAGCAATGTCCTTAATATACGGCAATTCAACTGTACACCACACCCATATTGGCTACCCAACTTCATGGATGCATTCACGTGGAGTTTACCATTCGTGGGCGAGAAGAGTAAAGCATTCACCAATGTTCGTCGTTTTTGCTAATGTCGATGTTGTTCAGTCACAGACATGTTGGTTGCTGTGCTCAACACCTGCAGTAAGGAAGAATTGGAGGAGAGTTCGGACGAGGAAAGCGTAATATTCCATGTAACACGGCATGAAGATGTCGCAGAGAGACGGAGAGTTATCAGAAACAAGATCCTTGCTGTGGGTCGTATGTCACGAGTATTCTCGTTGCTCCGGTGTGTAATTTCCTACGATACGAATTCATATTACTGGTTTGTTCACAATAATCGTTTACATGACAGAGAGGAGTCTGAGCGAGTATCCGAACTCAAGAACGTCTCTGGCTCGGGCAGATTACCTTATGGTACCTTGGCTCACGGCGCAGAAGGCATCAAGGAGGCTATCAGTAGCTTTGAGGATGCGTATGTATACCACACCCTTCCTTTCCGAATTTATGTCTCACGCTGTCGACAGACGGAAATCGGACATTGAGAATGAACGGTTACCCCCTGATCTTGTTGATGCCGAGTTCATGGAAGCATATATATCTGAACCAGTGACGCCTTCAGAATGCCCGTCAGTATCACCCCTTGAAAATGGCGTCGCGGCTACCCTAGAGAACGCCATCTCCAAAGGATCCTTTGCTTCTTCCAAAGGATCTATTACTTCCAAAGGATCTATTTCTTCTTTACCTAGCTTGATGGGGACCAGCTCACCAGTGTCTTCGCCGAGTTTGAGCCAGCAACCATTCCGGCGTGGGCATGGTCGCCAAGCTAGTCTTGGGACGACGATGACCAGCCCAAGCACGAGACGACGCAGCATCGAGAGCACCATGTCGCTCCTCAAAGAGGCGGCAGATGGGAGAGAGGCAGACATGGAGTTTGAGCAGTTGGCAGATCAGGTCGCGGGGACGGCGAAGAGCGAGAGATCTCCGACGAAGGGGGATGCAACACAGAGTTGAACGCGGTGTCTGCGTGTCCTGATCTGTGTCTCGCATTACTAGCGTTAGTATGCAGCCCTACCGTACTGTGATCCTCCTCGCGTTCACTGTGTTGTCGTTGGTCGTGGATACGTTATCTCTTTACCTGTAGGCACTTCTCGAGCCTTTGTTTCTGACTGGGACCGCTCAAAGCATAGGTATATTAAAGCTCACTACTCGAGGAACGTTCGACCTCGTATATTGTTTTATGGATTTGTTGATTGAATTAAAAGCGCCGTTAATGATCCCAAGATTTCACTGGCAAAAGACTGTGTTATCCGCAAGTCTTTGCCAGATTCTTCCCTATCTACACAACGGCTTCCACGCTGGATCACCCTTGGCTATACGAACATGACTACTTTCACTTTTGACTTCGATCTTGCTGACGATCTAGATGAAACATTCGACTTGATACCTTCGTCTAATGTCCCCGACTCGACTCAAAACTATGCTACGACGAAGACCATTCTGCAAGAACCCTTCCAAGAGGTTATGATAGATGACCTGGTTCGTAGCGCGATCATTTGCCCTCCGCTGACCAGGACTCTCTGAAAGCTACATCTCAAGTCTAGCTCAACTCGCTCCCCGAGATCATCTCCTATTCGCCGCTAACCGTTCCCGTCAGCTCAGGCAGACGCTCGGTCGTGCTTGTGCGGAGGGATCTCTTTGACGCTCGCTTTCAGTTGATTCAACAGGATGGGGAGCAGACGCTCGATGCAAGTGCTGGACAGCCGGAGAGTGTGTCAACCAGCGATGGGGATGTGTCTGAAAGGGGGAAAGGTGCTCTTGGCTTTCTGGACGCCCCGTCTGATCTCGTGCCGTGGGTTTACGAAGGGGGTCTGAAGACTTGGGAGTGCAGCCTCGATCTGGTTGAGTACCTGGATCATCTCCACGGCGGTGGAATGGGTGCGTGGGCGCAGGGTAAGAAACTACTGGAGGTGGGTTACTTGCTATGCTTTTGATAATTGCTGAGTACAGATGTCATCGCGTTCTACTAGCTGGGATGTGGAACGGCTGTCCCTTCGTTGTTTATTCTCCAGGAACTCTTCGCCGCTTTATCTACTCGGTCCGCTTCGGACATTTACCCTTCCTCACACTTTCATCTGCAGGATTATAATCGTTCTGTCCTCGGGCTTATGACACTCCCAAACATTATTTTAACTTGGTGTACGTCTCGTGGTTTTTTTTTGACGGGGGTAGATTTTAACACATTGTCGATAGTTATGTCGCCACTTGCCTCAACCTATCGGTCTACTGCTGAGTCGCAGGAAGAGCAGCAGGCCTCGGTAGACGGAGTCGCCACCCCACATGCCCCTGGCGAGCTTTCGCTCACGCCTGCGTTACTGAATGCATTCCGCAACTGTCTCGCGGAGCGCAGCATCCACCTGCGTTTCTTCACGGGCTCCTGGGAAGGGTTCAACAATGCACATACTCTCGGCAGTAGCGCAGATCCCAAACAGCCCAGAACAGACATTACAGCTCATTATAATTTAGTTCTAACATCGGAGACGATATATAGAACAGATAGCCTGTTGGCATTGTTACGCGTCCTGCGGGAGGCGTCACTCGGTCCGTCCCAAGGGGAGCTCACTGAAGCGAGACAAGTCAACGACAAGACCACTACAGATGCAGACCTCGCGGAGTGTGCATCGCGCCTCTCCCTCGCGCCGGGTTATCTGTGCCTTGTTGCAGCGAAAGTAGTCTATTTCGGAGTAGGTGGAGGAGTGGAAGAATTTGTAGAGGCCTTACGAGGGAGCGGGCGCGTTGAGAGAGTTTGGGAAAGAAAAGAAGGGGTAGGAAGGACTGTGATGAAAGTTATTTGGAAGTAAAACAGAAAAACCCACGCGTCTTCTAGGCGATGTTTTCCAGCCAATTCAAGTGTGGTTTGCTGGCAGGCTTGGCAGAAACAGCGAACTTCGGTCATAAGTCGTGCACGTGATGCTAACTCCGTGGCACGAACATTATTTTTTCGCGACGCGGCACTTCTGGTTCTTACTATCCACCCGACAGCTAAAAAAATGTCGACAACGAAGATGTGGTCTACAGCGGCTAGGACTTCCCGCCTTTCGCTCTCTGCTCTGTCCTTCCCCGTCATTTCGTGTCGTACATTTGCGTCCCTCACGGCTAGGCGTCATGGTAGGTTTTCTTATAATCTGGTTTGTGTGCTGGCTGATGTCGTCCGTGAAGCTGTTCTAGCCGTGCCTTCTTCTCGACGGTTTGAGCATGCAGCTGCTCGGTCGACCTTTGTCAATGAGGACGAAGAGTTCTCAGACGAGGAAGCGGATGCAGACGACTCCCGGAAGGAGAAGGGAAAATACAATGACCAGCCTGGCTTTGACAGTCTAAAGGACCTTATGTCTTATGACACATATAAGGCCATCACTGTTAAGCCATATGAGCTGAAGCATATGACTCCTGTACAAGCTGCCGTCCTCCCGCTTCTTCCTTCCCTTACAGAACCCCATAATCCGGACGCGTCACAGGCAGGCGCCCCACCTCGCGACCTCCTAGTGAAGGCGAAGACGGGCACCGGGAAGACTCTGGCTTTCCTCGTCCCAGCCATCGAAGCGCGGTTGAAGGCCATTGATGAGGCTGGCAAGCGCGCGTCCGAGGAGTCGGGAGTCCAGGACAAGAACGCGCGAGCACGTGCGCGGCGGATGTTTGCAAAGCAGGAAGTCGGCACCCTTATCATCAGCCCGACTCGTGAGTTGGCGACTCAAATTGCCACAGAAGCCATGCGCCTCACGCAGTGGCACAAGGACTTCGAAGTCAGGCTTTTCACCGGTGGTAACAGCAAAATGATGCAGATGCGTGAGTGGCACAGGGGCTCTCGGGACATTGTCGTCGCTACCCCTGGTCGCATTTGTGACCTCTTGCATAATGAACCCTCGGTTGCTGAGAGTCTGAAGAAGACCCGTACAGTACGTTGTTTTTTCTCCTGCGGTATGAGCGTAGCTAATTTCGTACATACAGTTAATCCTGGACGAAGCAGACACCTTGTTGGAGATGGGTTTCCGGGAAGATATCGAGACCATTTCATCGTTCCTTCCCAAGGCACCGCAGCGTCAGACCTTCCTCTTTTCTGCCACACTGTCCCGCCCAATCCAAGCGGTCGCTCGTGCCATTCTCGACCCTAATCATGCCTTCATTGACACTGTCCCTGTCTCCGACGACTCGCCCGTGCACGCGCATATTCCCCAGTATCATACCGTTCTGCCCAGTGCTGCCGATCAAATCCCACATATTTTACGACTAATCATGCACGACCAACTTACAAATCCCGGCAAGTCGAAGATCATCGTGTTCTTGCCCACGACTAGAATGACCCAGCTATTCTCCACACTTCTTCGCGAGCTGGCCAAGTCCACACTCCCAAGTGGCAGAAACACACACGTCTACGAGATACACTCGAAGAAAATGCAATCCTCTCGCACAAATACCTCTGACACATTCCGTAATGACATTAGTGGCGCGTCCATCCTCGTCACCTCTGACGTGTCTGCACGTGGCGTCGACTATCCCAACGTTTCCCGTGTCATCCAAGTAGGCATACCTGGAAATTCTGAACAATATGTTCATCGTGTTGGTCGCACAGGCCGTGCTGGGACTGGTGGACGTGGCGACTTGGTCCTCTTGCCGTGGGAAATCGGGTTTGTCACGTGGCAGTTGACCAACGTCCCTCTCAAGCCTCTCACCACCAACGTTCTCAAGTCTCAGGTTTCTGATTTGGCGTCGGAGTATGACAAGGACCCGAAGGCAGCGTTCAAGGGCATTCGGGTCCTCGACGATTCGAGGCCGCGCCACATGGGCCGGCGTCCTATAGTTGGCCCGCGGATGTACCCTGACACGACGACGTCGATTCACAATGAGATGGAGGTCAAGGTCACGTCGTTGCTAGAGTCTGTTGATACAGAGGCGGTCAACGAGACATTTACGTCGATGCTCGGCTATTACGCCGCCAAGTCAGATGAACTCCGGGTGCAGAAGTCTGTCATTCTTCAAGGTCTTCGCGACTGGACAACGCAGGCATGCCGCATTCTGGAGCCTCCTTACACATCAGACAGTTTCCTCGAGAAAGTTGGCTTTGGTAGCAGCCGCAGGAGGGACAGGGGCCGGGAGAAGGTTGACTATAAACGTCGCTCGGATGACTACCATGATCGCAATGCAAAGTGGACTGAGCCCGATTCTAGATCGGGAGGCAGAGGCGATTTCTCTGGCCGGGGCGGGTTTTCGAGTCGGGGAGGCGGGTTCTCGGGTAGAGGCGGCGGTAGAGGTGGATTCTCTGGCGGTGGATCCGATTTCCCTGAGCGACGAGGTGGGTTCTCGGACAGACGTGGCGGCTTCTCCGACAAAGGCAGCAGTTTCTCAGAAAGAGGCGGCAGTTTTCCTGACAGACCAGGTGGTTTCTCTGCCCGGCGGGGAGACTCGTCTGCACCCTGGATGAAGAGAGGTCGTATTAGCCAGAGACCGTCTCGCCGTGATTCGGATCGAGAGGATGACGTTGACTAAGCCCTAGCAATAGCTAAGTCATCGATAGAGCTGCTTTTACTTCGCTTTCGTCCATACTGTATCATTCTAGTTATTTGCGCATTGCGTTCCTCCACTTACAATCACACTTCATTGATTAAAAGTATGCAGCCATATAGACTTGTGGGGTTACACTCGGTCATCAGGTTCCCTCAACGTATGCTGGCTCTCAAAATCTCGACTGCATCCTTGGTGTCTACCGCTTAGGGACCGCTGCTCAACACTCTTTCCCGACCGGGCGTGAGGGGTTCCTCTACAGCCCCATCGATGAGTTCTTGTTCCCCGACCATTGATTTCTTAGGGTGCGGCGGCTTGAAAGTCTGCAGCTGTGCGTCCAGCTGCTCCTGGAGCACGCTCGCGCCACACGCCGCAGCGACGAAGCCGAGAAACGGGGGCGACGGGTTGAGCGGCCGCGTGCAGAACTCGGGATGCGCCTGCAGGGCGAGGAAGAAAGGGTGGTCTGGCGCAGGCACACGCATGCACGTACGCACGCACGCGTTCAAATTAGCTTTGCGGCGCGACATGGGAAAAAGGACACACAACAACGCCGCACGCACCGCGCAACTCGAGGATCTGCATCCGCTCGCCCTTCTCATCGGTCCCGACAAAGTTGAGCCCGCTGTCGCGCAGCGGCTGCACGAAACGCGGGTTCACCTCGTAGCGGTGGCGATGGCGCTCCCAGATCGTGCCCGCGCCGGCGTATAGCCTGCGCGCGGTGGACGTGGCGTCCGTGTCTGGTTGAAATATGGTCGGGCGCAGGCCGAGCCGCATCGTCCCGCCCATGTGCGTGCGCGAGACCTCGGGCATGAAGACGATGACGGGGTCGGCGAGGCCGGGGATGAATTCGGACGAATTTGTGGCTGTAAGGGGGGGGGGAGGTTTAAATTTTTTAATTTCTAAATAAAACAAAAAAAAAGGGGGAGCTCACATTGCACGCCAAGGACGTTCCGGGCCCACTCAATGACTGCGAGCTGGAAGCCGAGACAGATACCGAGGAACGGGACTTTCTGCTCCCGTGCCCATTTGATGGCCAACATCATGCCCTCCGTGCCGCGCTGGCCGAAACCTCCGGGCACCAGGATCCCGCTTAGACATATCCGGTCAACAGGGCTCTTTTGCCCCCCCCGCCTCGAAAGACGCATTTTGCAAGGTGACTCACCCAGCACCGACGATGGTCCTCCACGCGTCGTGGTATTTCGCAGGGTCTTCGTCTTGCCTCTGGGGTTCTAGGTCTGACGACTCTACCCACTGGGAGAGATCGGTCGTTGGCGGGAAACGGGCGGGCATACAAGGCAATCTGCGTACCTGCAGCACAAGCTTTCTTTGACAGCGGAATGCGGAGTGCTCGAGGGCTTTGATGACTGACATGTAAGAGTCCTTGAGGTCCGTGTACTTGCCCACCAGCACGATCGACACGCGATCGAAAAGACGTTCTTGGCTAGCACAATGGGTCAGAAAAAACCCGCAGAATCTACGTAGGAGACGGAGGCGAGACGTACTCGATGGTGAGCAACTTCCATCTGCGCTCGAGAGAGAGACCACGCTCGACGGCTTCAGGCGTCAAGTGGATGCTGGACAGGTTTAGCCGCTTCTGCAGGAAGTTTACGATGCCTTGGGACTGCAGTAACAAGGGCACATGGTAGACGGACGAGACGTCGTGCACGCCGACGACCTGTTCTGTAGCGACGTGGCAGAACATGGAGATCTTCTCCTTGGTGGCTTTCGCCAGCGGCTGGGGCACGATCAGGCGGCACGCGATCTAGAGAGAGATGTCAGATGCACAGTGGTTCGGGAGAGCGTCGGATGTTGCGCACCAGGTCGGGGAGCAGACCTAGGCCACGCAGCGCGTGGACAGTCGTTTGGGTCGGTTTTGTCTTTTGCTCGCCATGCATATCGGGGACGAGGGAGACGTGGATAAGGGCAAAGTTATCGTGCCCGACGCGAAACTGGAACTGTCGCATCGCTTCGACGAAGGGCGCGGACTCTATGTCTCCGACCGTGCCGCCGAGCTGCACCCCGTTGAGCACCACGGGTCTACACGGGAGACTGTTCTTTGCGTACCTCTACGATACAAACATCCGGCTCCTGGCCGGTTTCGTCGACTGGAATTTTAGAGACGCGTTCTATCCAGTCTTGAATGGCGTTGGTCACATGAGGGACGATCTGGTGAAAAGAATGGCGGGATTTGAGAACGAGCCATACTGGTCAGGAGATCGTCATAGGGCCCATTGACTGACCTGCACCGTCCTTCCCAAGTAGTCCCCTCGACGCTGTTGGTGATGGTCTAAGGTGCACCACCCGGGGTCTGGTGGATGGTTTACACACCTCCCTCTCTATTACCTGTTGGTAGATCTTGCCTGTAGTGATGTTGTTGTCACGAGATAACGTGACGTCGAGATAGCGCTCGTAGTTCCCCAGATCTAGGTCGACCTCTCCGCCGTCGTTCAGGACGTACACCTCACCTGATACAAGGTTGAAATAAATGTCTCAGACATACGACGCGGACTGCACCTCACCGTGCTCTGTTGGACGCATGGTTCCGGCATCGACGTTCATATACGGGTCGATTTTTATAGCGGTTACATTGAGACCGGTCATCTTCAGTAGCAGGCCCGTCGACGATGCTGATTGATGGTGGTTTCAACAGACGTGATAGCTAAGGGCTCTGGCTCGTACCGATAACCCCTTTGCCAATGCCACTGACGACGCCGCCAGAAACGAGAATATATTTTGTCATATGGACAGGAGGCTACTGAGGAGGAGAGAGGTGCAGCAAGCAGGTCCGACTGAAAATCTCAGGATACTATTGGCCTGGCCCACCCACATGGCTCGGATCACTCCGAATCTAAGATCTGCGATTTCCGTACATTTCCATTCTCTCAATTCTTTAGAATTTATAATTGAAACTCTGACGGCATCTTTTCTCCGTCCAATGCAGCGAATACATTTCTGACCGCCAGCGTGGCCATGCTCACACGCGTCTCGATCGTGGCGCTCCCGACGTGGGGAAGTATAACGCATCTGCCAACTTGGTCAAAAAGCTAGCACGCGCAGAGTGTCGAGAGTCCCAGCTCACCTCGGCGCGCTCACTAACGGGTGGTCCAAGCCAACGTTCGGCTCGCCCTCCACAACATCCACCCCAGCGCCCCAAATCCAGCCCTCCCTCAGCGCCTTGCCCAGTGCCTCCGAGTCCACCAGCGTCCCTCGACTCGCGTTGACCAGCACACCCGTCCGTTTCATCTTGCGCAAGAACGCCTCGTCGACGATATGCCGCGTCTTCTCTCCCCCGGGCGCAAGCACGAAGATCACGTCACTCTCCCGCGCGAGCCTGTCCAGATCCACGCGCCGGACCGACTCCAGCCTGTGCCGCGTCGCCAGGGACTCCTCGAGCGCTGTGTCGGTCGGGGACGACGGGTTGGAGGCGTAGATGCAGCGGGTGACGCCGAACGCCGCCAGGCGCGCCAGCGTCGCTTGCGATATTCGGCCAAAGCCCAGGAACCCGACGGTGCTGGCAGCTGAGACGGGACTAGTGCTGATCTGCCTGCCGCAGAAGCCGAAGGGCGACCACACGTTCTCTGGCCACTACATCGTCCGGAAATACGTGGGTGCCCCCAAAGTCCGCGGGATGGACACGTAAGATCGTACCTTTCCCTCCTTCACAACTATCATGGCTTCTCCGGCATTGCGCCCAGCCATCAGCGCGAGCAGCACGCACAGGTCGGCCACTTTTGAAGAGATGCCACCGGTTCTGAGGGGAGATCTGGGCGCGAGGAAGCGTCACGCACCTGCATTGGTCAGAACATCAGGCGTGTAGCCCAATCGAATATTCTGGTGGGCAAGGGCCTGCAAGTTTATGTGCTCTTGAGACGGCGTCATAGAGCGATGTTAGAACACGAATGGATCGAATGACGAGAGAACCTTACCAAAGCCCACCGACATGGTCGATACGACATGGAGATTGGGCCTGGCTAATGCGAAACGGGGTGTTTATGCACGTGCGACGCTCGACGGTCAATGCAGGCACCAAACCTTGCTCCAGAAGCTCCGCATCCACCTATACAGATCCCATTTACTTGCTCATTGCGAAAGGGAAAGCGCAAACCTTGTCGGATAAGACAACGAGAAGCGCATGCGCTCCTCGAACGTTATCGAACAGCCACTTGCGGTCACATACCACATCCTGGTGGGGCCACACAACGATCTTATGTCTGGGTCATCGAGTGATGTAAGCGCAAGAGAGCGACACGGCGCACCTCGAGATCCTTCCTTGCGTGCAAAAGAGGCATCACGTCTGGGCCAAGATCACGGCATACTACCACCTTTCGACGCTGGCTGTGCGGGTGAGAACAAACGCAGCAGCGGTCAGTCTTTGGTGAGGACTCTTAAGATGGCACGGGACAGACGTTGAAGCAGACATTGCGGTTGAAAGTCAGGTCAGGGTACAAAGGGAGCAGAATGAACACATCACGATAAGTCGGATTTCTGTGCTGCCAATGAAGAACACCGCCGGCCCCCCGACCGGACCGTATCTATCCGAGTCCACGTCTGCCGATTCTGCCAACCTATTCAAACATGACACGATACAACACTGGCTATATTTCCTCTGGAGTCTACACTAACGACACATTTACAAAATGTCAGAGCGGCACAAAGGGCAGCTCGAAGAGTGACTAGTGTTGAACCACTGAGAGAAGGGCCGGGTTCAGCAAGCGTGCCCGCGGAGGTGAAGGAGGGCGAACAGACTTTGTACAGGCAAGAAGAGTAGAAGCGGTTCTTGCACGTCTTGCACGGCTTCCGCGGGAGGTCGCCGTCGGTAACGCCGATGATGCTATTACGACGCAAGTCAGCCCTTCAGTCTATGGACACAAACAACATGGCGACAGACGAATAGCAGATCGCGCATTCAACCTGTCCCTCGAAGTGAAGCGTCACATTCTTTTTGAACAAGTTGAGCGCGTCGACGATGCGACCGCCCTTTACGTTGTGACATGAGTATGAGCCCTGGCGCTGAATGTAAATGGATGGATAGACGTGCCTGTGCAGTCACAATATGCTTCACGCCCCGAAGCCACCCTAACCACAGGCGTTCTGGCACCGCTACCCGTTTCGAGTCTCTTATCTCTATCTCGCGCAATGGCCACGAGCGGATCAGCGATGGTACGTTGAGGAGAGCATGGTGATACAGATGCGCAGCGAACAGACGTATGCTGAGTAGGTCGTTTGCGTCGCACGCTAATGCTACGTAAGTGCCTGTAAGCGTATACACATCGGGGTTGCGCTTACTGTCCATATACCAGTCATCTATAGACCAGATATTTAGCTTCACAGCATTTCTCGGGCCGTTGGCGAGATTCAGGACATTTGTAATCGACGGAATCAGATTTTCTTCGACGAGGTTAAGATTTCGGAGGTGTTTCATGTAACCCGATCGGACCTTTGTGGACTATAACGAGCACTGTCAAGGATCGCAGGACCGAAGATGTACGAAAAACGCACAGCGTCTGCAAACAAGTCAAAGATTATCATCCACACCACAAGGCCTGTGTGCAGTGTGAGTAAGGCGACAAGTTCAGTGCAGGCACGTACAGAACTGGGATGGATTTCGATGTCGATTCCATCTATTGGTTGTTGGAGTAGGCTTAAGAGTTCTATTGGGAGCTCGCACTGCGCGCTCCAGTCGGTGTCCACGCCTGCCTCAATAACCAGATATTCCGTTCTCTTCTTGGCAGCGATTCGGAGTAGGTCGTACGCCATCTTTTGAACATTGCTCGATGGGTCCGAGAGGAGGTGTGCCATCTACAGAACCCAACGTATGAGCGCACAAGGTCGGTAGGTGTTGAATGGAAATCTGACCTTCGACAGTGTATCCTGGTCCAGCAATGACGACTCTGGAAGACGCTGAACAATCGACAAGACAGCCTCGCGACACACAGAACGTGGAATAGACGTTTTTGGAGTGGTTTCTGCGGACGGTCGGTGGACGCTAAACAGAAATATGAACGAGAAATGCTCACTAGGTTGCCATGAGATGAGGTCTCATGCTAGAGACAATATCGGTCTCGCTCGTGCCTCCCAAGGGTCTTGTTATACATGATAAGACCTGGGTCAGTCTTACCGTCCGCCACAAAAGTACCAATGTGTCGTCGTCGTCAAAAGACGAGTTCTTCAGAGGGCAGATGTTCGACGTTACGTAAAATGCCAAACACCAAGTCTGGTCAACCACTAACCTCCAAACCATATCAAACGTAAAGTCCCAGGGACGTTCTGCAAAACTGGTAGCAGATGAAAGAAAACCGAGGTCATTTCAGACTCGACCTCCTCATCGATATTTTCATCTGACGAGAGCCTTATTTAGGCAAGGCTTGAGTGCCACTGCCAAAGTGCCAAACTTGAAGGTCTTCCGTCTAATCTAGAGAAGATGCCTTCGGACCAATGTACGCTATCCACCTCCGTCCATTTCTCTGGTCTCATCCAAACCGTGCTGTTTAGCCAACTCTCAGTATTCTGCTGCGGCCCACATCCCCCTTATTAAGTCACCCAGCTTACGAGTCCCTCACCCAGTCAGTCCACTGTCCATCTCGTACCCCCTCACGTCTTGACGATCTATCTAAGGTTGAGCTGCCCCCTGACATACATCCGCTCCCGGAAAGCATAACACCCTACGTATGTATGGTACACACGCGTCCTCGCCGATCTCATTGTCTTGTTGTATAGTTTGCCTACCCCTTCACGCTGGAGCCCCACATCGTCGTACTGGAGTCGTCGCGTCGCCAGACCATCGCTGCGCATGCAGCTCGGCGGGAGGCATATCTACGCACGCGGGACGCAGAGAAGAAGCAGCGCAAACGCGAGGCGCTTCGGAAGATTGCCCCAGGATTCGATCCAGGCGCCCCGCTCGTGCCGGTTCGAGTAAGCTCTGCGACATCATCTGAAACCCATGGCCAAGAGAGCAAGCCGGGAGAGCAGAGAGATGTTATGGAAGACTTGGTGGACGGACTGGCTGCCCTCGAGTCATGGTATCAATGATTGAGTTCTCTGTAAATACTACACACACTGCCTTCTGTACACTTATGTATCCTCTGTTAGAAGACTCCAACATCGACGATAGTGTCCATACAATCTTCCGGCCCGTTTCTACGAAGGCATGCGCACAATTCTTGACATAAGAGACTACATAAGACCCATCCATGCCGAGTTTCAAGGCCGCTGAATGTACCTCATACCCTGGTAGCATTTTAGCAGGAATACGACACTACCCTGACGTCAAGCTGACCAGTCCAGAAAGTAGTCCGCGAACTTGATGGACTCTGGCTTAGCTTTGCTGTCATTGATCATCAACCTGCTGTCACTGATCAAACCTGAGGACGCAACAACGGCGAATGCTTCTACCAACAAACTTGATTCTTGTCTGTCGGTTTTCTGCATCAGAGTCCTCTTCTTCAACAGCCGTGAACGCCCGCGTGCCGTATGCGCTGTCGTCGAAACGCGCTGGTCGTCGCGTCGTGCGGCCAGAGCATCGTAGTGGTTCTGTGGCAATCGGATCTACAACAAGAAATCGATCTGCTGATCCTCGACGAGTTTGGGCAGGCACTCTGAGGACAAGGGGAGGGGCAGGTGCTGACTGCCGGAGATGAGTGAAGCGCGTTGCGCGCGTTCGTTCGTGCGTCAGCGCAGGTGCAGACGGCGGAGTTACTGAAGTGGGTGCCGGAGCGACGAGGGTGGGTGACGACGGCCGAGAAGGCGACGAGGAGGATGATGAAGATGATGAGGAAGTCGGAGAGGATGATGAGGAGGACGGAAAATTGTCATCCGAATCGGATTCGGGTTCGAGTAGAACATCATTCGGGTCCCCCCCTATCCTAGGAGCCAAGATGATGCTCCGGCGCCGCGTCAGGGAAAAGCTTCAACGGAGGAACGACAACGGCAGCGGCAGGAGCGGGGCACGACGGAAAAAGCGACTCATCGAAGATGGCATCCCGACTAACGGCGAGCCGGCGACCTTGTCGGTCCCAGAGACGCCAGGCCTTGGAAGAGGGTTCATACCCGACGAAGAGAAGACCGCGCGCACGTGCATCGAGTTTGGTGCGGCGCTCTTCAAGCGTGTGCACGTAGGCCAGACACCCGAAGACCCTGAAATAGGAGACGTCAGGAGGGCCGGAGCCAGACCAGAGCGAGAAGGGGGTGTTCCATCCCAGACGGCTGGACGGAGTGCGGTTGTAGAGGTGAACCGCGGCGTCGAGAGCCAGCTCCCAATATCTTGCAGAGAGACAGGCGCCGTGCAGCATCGCACGTAGGCGGTCGAGTAGAGTCCGATTCCAGCGCTCGGCGCGGCCGTTCTGTTGGGGAGAGTACGGTGCCGTTCGTTGGTGCTCCATCCCAAGGGCGGTTAACCGTTGCGATAGCGCGGCGTTAACATACTCTCCACCTCGATCCGTTCGGAGTTTTTTGAGGTTGCGACCCCGCCCAGGTGACAAAAGCGTCGAAGGCGGCGGTAACCTGGTCTTTGCGCGAAAGGCAAA